>WAAG01005089.1:0-21666 GCA_013390105.1 Tichodroma muraria
GTTAGGGCATGAGTTGGACTCGACCTTGAAGGTCTCTTTCAACCCAGTGATTCTGTGGATTCTGTGAATTTTTCCCTAAACAGTTTCTGCTAGCTTGGCCTGAGCAGCATTTGGTACCCTTGCCCAGACTCAGTACAGCAAAGTGGGTGCAGGGGTGGCTGTGGCAGAGCTCAAGCAGCCTCTGCTTTACTGCAGCCCTGACTTGTTCCTGCTGGAAAAGCCAATTTTTCCCTCTGTGTTTCTCCTGTAAAAATAAGCAAACCCAAAACCCCTTAGCACTTCACTCCTCCTGCGTTTCTCTCCCCAGAGGAGACTTCTCAATTTGCACCAGACACGGTCTGGTGCCCCAGCTTTATAAGTGACATGGATGATACCTCGAGGGCTCTGCTTCCCATCTCCCAGTGCTCCCAGCCTGAGAGCCTTCCCCAGTGGTCCGGTTTTGGTCTGACCACGAGCCCGGGGAAGAG
Organism: Tichodroma muraria; assembly: GCA_013390105.1. Lineage (NCBI taxonomy): Eukaryota > Metazoa > Chordata > Aves > Passeriformes > Sittidae > Tichodroma > Tichodroma muraria. Next base: position 468 of record WAAG01005089.1, read on the forward strand.
GGGGACTGTCTGCCCTAGGCTATGACAGGGAGGGCAGGAGCCCCGGGCTCGCTTCCCTCTCTCCTCCCGCAGATCTCCAGCAGGCGATCCAACAAAACACTGGTGGGAGCGTTATCCCAGCGGGCCATGTCCTCCCCCTGCCTCCGAAGCTCCCTCCACATGTCCACTCGCATCGTGCTTAACTCCCTCCTGGCCGCGGTATTCTGTACCACGAATCGGGGGGCTGCACCGAACTGCCACTGTCTCTTGCCCTGCCACCTTCCTTTCCTCCCTTTTCCCACGAAGGAGCTCTGGGGGGTCACAGCAGCAGAGGCAGAGGTCTGCGGCACCTCTGGGTCCCGCATATCCCTGGAGTTTTCCCTTCCTCTGCTGGCCCTTCCTCTCCCGGATCCCCCTCTGTCCTCCCTTGCCCAGGCACTCCCTGCCGCCTGCTCTCTCCTTCCCTGGGTGCTCCTGGGTTTGAACTGGCGAGGAGCTGGGCCAGTGGTGGTTGTTCCCTCCGTGGTAACTTTTTCTGCCTGCAGCTGCACATTTCTCTCACTTCCCTGCTCCGCTGCTCCCCTCTCCCTTTTCCCAGCCACTGGAGCACGGGTAAGCGAAACAGGATTTGCTTGAAATCTTTCTGGCCTCTCAAAAACTACTGACTGTGGGCTCGAAGGCTTACACTCCTCTGTGGAGGGGCTGCCATCTGGATTAACCCATTCCTTTCCATCCCAGTGCTCATCATCCCTTTGGTGGGGTGTTTTTGTAGGGGCCGTGACAGCCCCGCGCTTCGTCTCTAATGCGGCTTTTAACTTCTCCATCTGGACCTCACAGGCCCGGTGGTCTGTGCCCCTCTCTTTTAGAGTCTGTATTTTTTGCACCAGTAATTGGATTGTTCCTTGTGCCTCCTCTACAGCTTTTGTACTGATGGCTAGTTTTTCCTTCAATGCCTGATTTTCATTCAAAATGGCCTTTTTTTGTTCACACACCTCTTGATAGTGGAGAACACTTTGCACTTGTTCCACAGCTCCACCTCGAGTAATACCCTCCTCTAGTTTAAGCTGCTGAGCCTTTATTTCTTCTTTCAGTTTCTTGTTTTCCTCCTTCAGGTTCTGAATTTCTACCTGGGCTGCCTGTTTTTCTTCAGCTAAGCTTTTGGCAACTAACCACACAGCCCACGCTCCTGCACATTTTAAGGATTTTTGGGAGAAGAGTTTACACTTGGTCATCTCTTTTAGTCTGGCAAACTCTAGGTCAGCCTGCTGCATACTTCTGCAAGAGTTTGGACCCCAGGGGTTTGTTCCCCACTGAATAACCCAATTTGCCAGCTCTGACATCTTTTTGTCTTCTATAAAAGTATTTTAGATTTTACAGAAAGGTCTATTTACGAACTACAGTTCAAGCAGGTTGAGAGAAGATGGCAGTCTCACATAAATCTGGGCTTGCTCCTCTGTTGTTTTTCTAGTTTACTTCTTCCCTCCAGAAGGTTTTCTCAACCAAGAAATTCCTTAAGGAGGGCTTTCTAATTTATCTGTTCTCACAGACAAGGCAGAGAGCTTCATTCAAGGATGGTCAGAGACATCCCTTGAACATTTCTCTTCCCTAGGCAGAAGGAAGAAGGCTTCCAAACCTGCTGGATTCCCCACTTCAGTATTTTCAACTAGACTCTGTTGCCCCCAAAGCCAGGTGCTATGTTTTCAGCAAGACGCTTAAGGCTATGTCAACGCAGAGTAGCCTCGTTGCTGGTTGTCTCTGACTGCCACAGGATGGCACCCAAAAAGAGATTCTCTCAGAAGAGCTGCTCACAAAAATGCCATAAAGGCTCCCCAGAGGGCTGCTGCCTTCGCCGCCGGTTCTGTGCACCACAGCTCTGCCTTGACGTGGGCTGGACAAACACACCTCACAGAGGAGAACCCGCTGTTCGATTACTTCAGCATTCTAACAGCCTGATCAAAGAGTGCTAATCAATCCGCTTACAGTGCTGGATGACATTATCTAGACTATCAGAGAAAAAGGAGATAAAAGGGAAAAACAATCCCTTATCAGTATCAAACCCGCCCCTCCCTTGTCTGCTATGCCTTTCCCCAGTTTATGCTCACCCCTCCTCTGCCCGAGGATGGCTGCCGGAGTCCTGGCACAAGTCCTTCACCTCCAAGGAACACAATGCTGATGATGGAACCCCTCTGTCTGCCTCTCCAGGGTGCTGCTGGTGGTGGGATTCTGCCTCCTCCTCCTCCGCTGGAGCGCACCCGGGGCTGTCTGTGCCGCCCCTAAGGCTCCCCTCGCCCTGCTCCTCTGCCCCCAGACCCGGTGATGTCGGCACCGATCCTGCAGGCAGAGCTGTGCACACCTTGCAGAGCTGCTCCTCGCCCTCCCTGCTGCCCGTGCGTGGAGTTTGCCAGCCCCAAGGCCGTGCTCCCGTGGATGCAGCAGCTGCCCCGGGGGAGCAGCTCACAGCGCGGGGGCTGCCGCTATCACCCTGTGCCAGAGGCTTCAAGGCCCCACTGCCCTCCCCCACCTGCAGTTTTCCTCCTGGCCCAGGGAGAGATTGCTGTGCTCTTGCTGCTCTGTGAAAATACAGCCAAGACCTGCTGCTGGAGATCTTTTGGCACCCTTTGGACCAGGGGAAGCAAAACTGAGGGCTGACGGGTGAGTCCCTGAGTCCTTAGACAAAGCTCTCCAAGAGCTCCCTGCATGGCAAGTCCCAAACAAAACAAGGTTGGCCAGCCTCGTGGCCAGCCTCTAGCACAGTCTGTGGGCCATGGCATACCCTGCTGCATTCCCCAAGAGCTCTGTGCTTTGCTACGACAGCCACAGAAATAGAGGCACAAAGGCCTTGTGCTTCGCCCTGACCAAAAAGACCATCACTGACGCTCCTCAGCATTTTCACCAGGAGCTGCAAGGAAAGCAGTGAGTCTTTGGGGGCTCAATGGGACCATGGGTGATGGCCTGTCCTGCCCTGTGGCCAAAGAAATCCATCAGGCAGTGTTGGCAGCAAGGGCAATAATCCTACGCAGAAACAATCCCTCAAATAAGCAAAACCAGAGAAATATTTGAAGTTCAGCAGTTATTAAAACACATAAATCCCTGCTCATAAACCCCACCGCCCCCACAGATCAATGCTTTGAGAGACATCTGAAGCTTTGTAAACTAGAAGGGGTAATAGGATTAAAGCTGCAATATGACAAGACAGCTAATTTTTAATTATTTCTAACTCCCTTCTAATTTCTATTTCATCCTGAATATTTAAAAACCTTTCCAAATGTATTTCACAGGTTTCAATAACAACCTAGTAACTGGATGTGGCATTATAGCAATTTATAATCACCTCCCAAAATGGAGTTCTAAATTAATCTTTCTACATCTCATTAGTTTAGCTATCAGAGATCTTTTACAAGATAATTGGCTTTCAGTGGCTTTAATTTAATTTAATTTATTAATATGTTACATTTATATTTCATAGATGCTGTTTTAATTATTGAATTGATACATCTCAGAAACATAATTCTTTTATATAGCATCAAACTTTTGCTTTTAGGGCTCTAGAGCCTTTTTAAGATGTTTTAATGATAAATAATAAGTCTTTGTTTGTGTTTGCCTTTAAAGTGGCTATCAATTTACTTTTGCCTTAGGTTCTCGCAGAGGAAAATTAGATCTTATTTTGGAACATCCTGTTTTGCAGATGAGGCTTCCTTTATTGTTAAACCAAAGCCTGTTCCAACTTTGTCATGCTATAAAAGTGCAAACAAGGGGAGGCAGAAGCAGCAGAAAGAATGTGGAATAAGGAGCCGATTCATAGCTGGCAGGTGCTTGTGTAAATTATTCCGTGGGCAGCAGGGTTAGGGGAGCTGAGTGTCCCACGGCGTTGTGTCCCACGGCTGAGCTCCCCAGTGCTGGTGGCAAAGCTGCCCTGCCTGGAGCTTCTCTTGCACCCATCAGGTGCTTGCTCTTCCTGCCCCCACACCACTAGCTGGGTCTGGGGAGCTCCCCACCATCCCCTTGGCTAATTAATCCGCAGAAACACTGTGTATGGAGACATCCAGCCTGCCAAAAACTTTGGCTGAAATGTTCTCACCGAATCGGTGAGGACCACAGACAAGCACACTGCACAACTGACCCCAAGAACATCCTTCCTTCCGAAACCAGCCTAAAAATATGCTCCCTCCTGGAGCAGAATAGCAGCATTGAAACAACTGACAGTAAATGTGATGATGATAATTGATGCTTAATGAATAATCCAGGGTTGCTTTAATATTTAACTTCATAGAATACCTTTTGTCCCCAGGAGCTAAACCAATTTATAAAAGGTGTACTCTTCCCCTGCAGGGCCTTCTTTAACCATGAAACTCCCCATTTCAGGGGGACCAGCTACACGACCGGCCAGCACTGGGCAGGTTGCACAGCACTGCAGCAGAGAGGGGCTTTGCCCCTTTGTCCTGCTCCAGGACCTGCTCGGAGCGAGGCCATCTGCGACACCTGGGTTGGGGCAATCCCAGACACGAGTAGAGACAGGGAGAAGAAAAACTCCTTGAGAACAACCCTGATGAGGACTTAGGGGGTCTCATGGATGCATCACAAGCAGCACTGTCAATAGGTTGAGGGAGGGGATCCTGCCCCACTACTCTGCCTATGTGAGACCTGGAGTTCTGAGGTCCAGCAGAAGAGAGACACGGACCTCTTAGAGACGGTCCAGTGGAAGGCCAGAAAGATGCTCAGAGGGGTGGAGCACCTCTCCTATGAAGACAGGCTGAGGGAGCTGGGGCTGTTCAGCCTGGAGAAGAGAAGGCTCCACAGAGACCCTAGAGCACCTTCAAGTATTTAAAGGGGACTTATTAAAAAAAGGGAAAGTGACTTTTAAAATGGACAGATTGGGATAGGACAAGGGGGAATGGCTGTAAACTAAGAAAAGTGATTTAGCTTAGATGTTACGAAGGAGCTCTTTGCTTAGAGGGTGGTGAGGCGCTGGCACGGGTTGCCCAGAGAAGCCGTGGATGCCTCATCCCTGGAAGTGCTCAAGGCCAGGGTGGATAGGGCTTTCAGCAACTTGGGACGGGGGAAGGTGTCGCTGCCCCTGACAGGAGTTTGGAACTAAATGACCTTTAAGGCTCTCTCCACCCCAAGCCATTCCCCAGTTCTATGAATTTACCTCGGGCCTGCGACTGTCAGAGGCTGCGATCCAAGGTCTCACAGAGCTGAGCACTTCCAGGTCTCTGGTGGGAATGAATTTCCACCCTGCTCACCGGGGGTAGGCTTCGGGTGTGAGCTGCGCTCCTGAGCGCTGCCCGCGGAGGGGCTTTGTCCTGACACGGCGCGGGAGCAGCCGAGGGGCCGCAGAAGCTGTCAAGACAAGCCCCCCTCTCCCACCCGAACCTGGAGATGAGAAGGGGGCGAGAAGCCCTTGCAGACCCCCCGCAGCCCCGTGTCCCCCCCCTCGGGCACACGACGGGAGCCGACCCGCCCAGCCCGTGCCCTCCGGGACGGCNCCCGGCCGGCGGGCTCGGCACGGGATGCGCAGGAAAAGCGGCCCAACACCCCCCTCTGCTGTCGGCAAACACCGCGGCACCGGCTCCCCGCACCGCCGCTGCCGCCGCTGCCCCGCAAAACCCCCGGCGGGTGACCCGCGGCCAGCCGGCCGGGCTCATTCGCCCGGCTAAAGCATAAAACAAGTGCGTGTCAGGACAGCAGCAGCCGTCAGCAGCGTCTGCTCGTGTCATGTAATACCTGAAGCCTCTGGCCCTCGGGTAAAGCCAGGTTTGGGTTTAGATACACACGGATAAAAGCCGTGGCAGTTTTTAGTTAATAACGTCCCTTCCTCCCTGTCCCCAAAAGAAACAAGCTGCTTCTCTTTCTGCAACACAGCTTCTGTAAAACTTGCTCTTGCAGGTTGTGACTTCTTTGAACACAAGGCTGGTCCTCTGGTGTTGGGCTTTGTTTGCTGGGTGTGGAGGGCAGGAGGCCATAAAACAAGGCAGATGGATTCCTGTTTTATTGTCATGGTGGCTTGGGCCAGTTCTACAAAAATAAAATTAATTCCAATAAAAATATCTTTTTTTTTTTATTTTAGATGCATTTCAACATTTTAAAATAACTTTATTCATAAAAGAATGCTGCAAGTCTTTCTTCTTTCTATCCCCACTACAAGTGCCCCATGCTTTTTCTTGTAAAACCTGCTGCAATGAGGACTTTATTGATAATGCAGCCATTCTTGGCAGCACCCCTAAGCCGTGAGGGGTGTCTTCCAACTGCAACATTCAGGGCCTGGGAGATGGGCACCTCGGTGAGTCTTGAGGAGCTCCACTGAGCTTATGGTGCTACAGCTGCTGTAGGTCAAGCTGGGACAATATTCCCTTCTCCAGGAGGCTCCCAACATGGCTCACCCACAGTTCACGGCTTCTCCTTGATGGCTTGTTATTAAAACTGTACAACTATGAAATTCTTCCTCCCATTAATCAAATCAGAAAGAAGGTCAAGTAGGTTCATTTTAGATCAGTCAGAAGCGGACATTTCTGGTAGTTTGGTTTGCTCAGCAAAATGAAAGAACTTCCTTGAAAGAAGTCTGAAGCCAGCCAGGGCTTCTTTGTACTTGGATTTAACCCTAAGGTCTGAAGCACTGGTGTGACTGTCTGCTGACTTGGGGTGACATTTGCAAACATTCTCCTTTAGTCCAAACCAACCTTTTTTTAGTGAGTAAATGACTGGTCCCTGCCATCACCCCGAGCTCTATTCCTATACTAGCCAGAGATGCCCAAGTGTCACACAGGGTCAGCTCGTGACTTTGGCATCATGTGCTCTCAGCCCAGACAGGCAGAAAGGCAAGTGCATGATTTCTAGACAGCTAGGAGACTTCTCTTCCAAAAATACATGAAGAAATCCTCAGCTGCCACTCAGGTCTAGCTGTTCAGGAGCAGGGATGAGCAAGAGGTCCAGAACATGAGCCAAGGTCTGGATCTGCCCTTCTATGCTTCCACAACTGTAATGTGAGCATTTTTGTCTGTCCTGCCAAGAGGTAGGGTAGATAATGTTCCTCATTGATTAAAAAAGGCAAATCAAGGTCCCATTAGACACACTCCAGTTAGAGACTGGGACAGGGATCTCACTGCCTTTGGAAGGTGAGATACATGAAATAAAACAAAAATATTGTCTTCCTAACGGCCCGCTCTTGTTCCTCTCTACTAAATATATTTCCTGCACCCAGATCCGAGTTTTGCATCCCATGACTCCTGCTTCAGGGATCTTAAAATTCCTATTGTTTTCAGTGGGACTGGAGCATGTCCCTGGGTGGCAGCCGTCCCTGTGTGCTGCAGTGGGGCTCCTCAGCCCCCAGGTCAGCATATTCCTGGCTGTACCAGAGCAGAGTACACCGTGTTTCGTCCTTGCAAAAGGTCGTTGTAAATGGTTTCATTACAAGGGAGCTCAATTAAATCTGGGAACTACTGCAACAAATTCACTCCTAATTGTGGCTCAGAGACCTTCTAATAGTCAAAAGACAAATGGATGGTGAGGAAAAAAAGCAAACAGCAGGCATTTCCATGGTGCCCTCTTTGCTGCTTATTAGCTGTGCCCTGTCACGTACTGAGTACTTCGAGCACTTCACCTGTCACTTCCCAGACTGTCACATTTCTCTTCCTAAGTTTCCATGTCTTTTAGGGAAGAAGCTGAGTACACTACTTGCCAAAGGTATCATCCCACTGCCTTTGGAAGACAAGAAATTCTGAAAACAGACATTGCTGCACCTGAAACTGACCTGCAGCTTTTGAGCTCCTTCCTCAGACCACAGGAGATCAGTCCTCACCAATGACTTCTAGCTGAGCAGGGTAATGAAACCCACAGGCCATCAGTCTGGCAGATGCTTTTTAATGGGACCTGATTGTCCTGAGTCCTGAAAGTGGCCTGGTTTCTTGGGGATTACAGCTGGCCTTGTTTCAACTTTCATCTCAGCTGAACGTGATCACCAAAGTCAGGTCAGTTCTCGGTGTGGGTGGTCTCTGTGCAAGCCAGTCCTCCGTGAAAACCAGCACGTTGTTCCTTTCTCTCAGTGCTGGTCCTGGCCCTGGGACTGCCTTTCTGCAAGTCGGAGTAAGACCTTTACTTTCCTTTCCCCTTTTTCTCCAGCTATAAACATACACCTGTGGATAGGATTATCATAAACAACATCATTAAATTGAGCCTTGGTCTTTGCTGCTTTGTTTGCAGTGACTCATACTGCAATTCTTGCAAATACAGGTCAAACAGGAGCCAAAATTCAGCAGCCACAGTCCTGGCTCTTCCCCATCCTAAATGTTGACCCTCCAAGGCAGTGGGAAGGACTCCCCTGTAGATGACCCAGAGGCACAAGATCCCTTATCATCTCCTCCTTCCAGTTAAAGCAACAGCAAACCGGTTGCTGGTTCCCTGGCAGCTTTAAGCAGTGGGTTTTGTCCTTTGGGAGCAGCCCCACGTCGTGTTTCAGCAGCCTTGGTGCAGGGGCACGACTGGGCCAAGTAAGGAATTGGGCTGGTTCCCCCCCTCCTTGTCTTCCAGGCCCCTGTGCCACCGTGCTCACGTGTTGTGTCTGGGAGCGGGTGACAGCTCACATAATGCAGACTGGCAGGTGACCACGGGAAATGCAGCACGGGTCACGTCTCTGCAAGCCAGGCTCAGCCTAAGTCTCCCAAGATGCGTCACTAAGACTCTTAGGGCTAAATCCCTCCCTGCCCAAGTGCAGGCGGCAGCAGCCCTGCAGCAGGGATGCGCCCGGCCCCCACTGGTGCCCGGATGCGGCCACAGCTAGAGAGCTGTGCCAGCACAACTTGTCAAACTGCATGTTTGTGAGCTCTCCTTAACCAGGGCTAAACCTTCCAGGAGCCAGGGCAATGGAAAAGATTTTGCCTTTCTGTACCTGAGAGCAAGGTGTGCAGCTGGGGAGCGAGACCCTGCCAGGCTGCCTGCCTGGAGGAGGTTGTGACCATCCAGCAGCTTTGAGGGGGCTGAGATCTGGGGACTCTCACTTAGAAAAACCAGCTTTTGCACAGCAGGGCTTCACACCACCCTGGATGCAGTTAAGCACTTCTCCCTACCTCTTACAGGCAGGGAAAGGGACAAGGGATGGGAACCTAGCTGGCCCTTTGGCAGAGAGGGGGTACAGCTGCCTCCCTGTTTGCTGTGCCTTTGCTGGGGGCAGGCACTGGCAGGGGGAAAGGCTGACCTTTGGGTGGCCATTCCCCATGGCAGCTCTTTTACAAAAACAGCCAGCACTACACGAGCTTCTCTCCCACAACTGTCCCCGTGTGTACCCATCCCTGTCCTAACTCCAAAGCTCTCAGTTTTTGCCAGTCAGGTCTCAGCCACCCATCCATCTTGCATTCATCTCTCCCCATCCCTTCTTTCCTTCTCCCCCCCTCTCCTGCAATCATTACTAAACTGATCTCACCAGTCTCCATCTGAATTAGGAAATCCTGCCAGCTGGAGGCAGGTCCTCACACAGGTCCTGGGCAGGGCTATTTCTGCCCCATTCCCTTGCTCCCCACACCTGAGAGGCTTACACCCTCCCAGAGCAGAGGCAGGATGCCCCGGTGCCTGGCAAGGCAAGTGACAGCACCTCTCATACGAGTGAGAAGGAGGCCTCATCCTTTCTTTCCCTGTGAGAAAAAGGAAGGAATAACATGCACACCCCCTCCAGACTGAGCAGACACCCTCGCAGTATTGCCCTGCTGCCCGCAGCAGCTCTGATGTAACGAAGGGCCTTGTTTCACACAGACAGCAGCTTTGGAAACATTTAGTAATTAGTGCCACTGACAGCAAAGCAGAGAGCATTCTTGAAACTGCCCATTAAATCCCCAGTTCCTTGGAGTTGAGTAGCTGCCTGGTGGCTTCCTGTGCACGGCAGGAGCAGCAGGTAACCAGGCTGCCCCAGCTCCTTGCCTGCCCTCCTGCCCACACTCTGACCACCACGCCCTGCCCTCCACCCTCTAGTGGGATGTCCCATCCCCACTCTGAGGAGCTGTGTCCTTTCAGGCTGGAGATGGCCATGTGGTCAGTGCCCAGCAGCTGCAGCATCTCCAGCTGGGTGGGTGCTGGGCCCTGTTGCCTCTCCTCCCCAAGGATTTCTGCAGCAGTGGGGACGTGCCCAGAACCAGCACCCCGGGGCTTTGTGAACAAGGCAGGTGTGTTTGTGGGGTGGCCAGGAGACCATATGGGAAGATGGGATGGAAGTCATGCGTGCTTTTCTCCTGAGGGCTCTGCTGCTACCCACGGGGCTGCTCTGCTTGGTCATGGTTTCATTTCTGGGTACACACAGATCAGGGCTGGAGCACAAGAGGCCATTTGCCTCTATGAAAAGGTTATACAAATGTTCTTTAATTATCTGGGGAAATAAGTAATCAAAGCCATCCTTCAGAAGTTATAGCTGTAGGACACTGCTGAAGTGTCTGTGCTTGAGACCAGCTGGATGGGTATTACTGCTATGAGGGCATTGTTTTATGTTATTTGGAGTTGGGTTTGTCCCATCTAGAGAGAAAGAAGCACAAGGGGGAAGTGTGGGGGGTGTGTCTGACTACTGTCATTCACCTCCTATGGGGGGCTGGTGAGAAGGTGGGGCCAGACTCTTCTTGGAGGCACACAGCAAGAGGCAACAGGCACAAATTACAGAGGGGAGTTCTAGTTAGAGAGGAAGTAAAATGTTCACCATGGGCATAGTGAGGCCCTGGGCATGTTGCCTTGGGAGGTAGTGGGATCTCTGCTCCAGGACACACTTATAGCTCACCTGGACCAGCCCTCAGCTACCTACTCAACTTTGCAGGTCAGCTTGGCTCCAGTCAGGGGCTGGACAGGAGGCCCTGGACCAGTCCTTTCTGCCCAGAGCTGCTTTGTGATTCTGTTATCCACATCCATAAGATATTTCTGCAATTAACCCGAGAGTTTACTGATGCACCACATCACCAAGTGCTACAGCACCCATGCCAACAGGGCGGCGTTGGGTCAATCCCTGGAACTCCCTTAAAGCAGTGCCTTAAATCAGCCTCACGATCTCAGCCTTCACCACTTCCACGAGTTCCCCAGGCAGTTGCAGTTCAGAGCAGACCTGGATTTATTAACCAGGGGAAAACATAGGAATTTCAGTCAAGAAGCTTTGGTCCATCTCATGGGTAGGTTTGTCGGCCAAGGTGTCTGAATCTTGAGTTGTGTGGAGGAGATGACAGCAGAAGGTGGTTCGGGGACTTTGCAGTCTTGTTTCTGTGACACGGATGAATACGAGCGACTGAAAGACAGGTGCTGTGCAGTGCTGGGCCCAGCTGCGTGTAAGAATACACTGTTCCATCCGTCTCCACATAATAAACATGTTAAAAAGGAACAAGGTGTGTCTCCAACTGTCTCCAAGGCTTTACATGGGCCAAGCTACATTTTTTTTACCTTTTTACAACAAATGGAAGTAGAGCAGTAGGTTGGTTTCAGGGGAGAGAAAAGAGTGGGAGGCAGAATATCACATCCTATTTCCTCTTTTAAACACTTGGCAGGGGAGAGAACTTTCCATTCCCATTTGGCACAAGCAGACTAAACACAGGTTCCTTTCTGATAGCCATCTGCACTCTTCTGCTACCTTTTCCCATCAGTCTTCTTCTGGCAAAATGCAAACCCGCACACTATTTAAAGATTTCAAATTCAGGGAGTGTAACAAAATGATCCTTTTTAGTTACCTTCTTTCCAAGTCACGGAGCTTCTAGTGCCAAGCCAAACAATAACCGGGTTAATCAACAGGCTCAGGACATGAAAGCAACTCCATTTCCTATTTGTGAATGCACAGATGTTGTTTATCTTGGATCTCCCCTTGTTGGTCCCCTAGGATTAAATCACAGGCCTTTAGGTGGAGTGTGAGTGATTGCTTTTCTATTGAAACAGCTCACAGCAAGGCTTGGCCAGCCCTGCTGCTGTATCATCCTCCTTCCCATCTCCCTAGTGCTGGGTCTCTCTGCTGGCCCAAGGGCTCCCCACAAGAAGTGGGGTGTGTCGTGATGTTTGGGGACACGGCTCCAGAGACACTTGGTAACACAGAGCTGGGTTATCTCTGCTAGGAACTGCCCCTGGCACACCCTCAGGATGGTGGGGCTGATAGTTCTCAAGACCCAGGCGAGGCTGGGTCAACAGTGGCACTGATAAGGGAGATGAGCTTCCTTGCAGACACAGATGTGGGGCCTGATTCCTGTGCAGCTCCATGTCCAGCCAGCCAGCCCCACCTTGCAAGCCCGGCATGGGTTTGGCCAGGTCAGGGAACACCGTATTTCAAACGAGGTGCTGGTTTTGGTGTGGTGCAGTAGCTGGTGCTGCTATGAGAAAACCACCCCTGGTCAGGCCTCTGTGCCACCCCTTGCTCCCGGGCACTGCAGCTGAGCTGCAGGTTTTGACTTTGTCCACCACGACCCAGGGAATCTATCATCTCCCTCTGTGAGCAGGCTTGGCCTCCACGTGTCCCATGGTGGAGAGCCCGTGTAGTCCGCAGTCAGGTGAGTGGGACGATTCCTCCTTCATACAAACTGAGATGCCCTGAAGGTCCAGGCACATTTGCCACCTGATGCCAACTCCTGCCACCTCGCTCAGCCCTGGCAGGGGAGCTGTTTGCTCTCCTGCCTGCTTATGTAGCCTTTCATTTCAAGCAGAGAAGGCCATCCTCATCCTTCCCCAAGCCTGTCAAACTGCTGCAGAGCCGGGCTGGCATGGCCTCATCTGCAAACCCTCTTGCAGGGGTGGCTGCAGCGTGGAGGTGTCGGCGATTCTCCTGCGCGGGGTCCGTGGAGCATTTTGAGAGGCTCCCTGTGGGACGAGTGCCACTTCTTGCAGCATCGGTTGTGACTGCACTCACAACCTACTTCCTCGGCTGCCAAGTGCTCTTTCGCAGAGGGGGGAGCCATGGTTTTCCATATTGCGGAAACACCCCGACTGCAAGACTAAGCTGGTGGTGGCTGAGGCTGTGTTTGGAGACACCTTCCCACCCACAAACCCTCTGCTGCAGTCTGCCTACCCAACGGGAGTCCCCCCCGCAAACCCGGCGCGCAGGCTTGCTCCGCCGCGGCGAAACGCCGAGCAGCCCCGCTCCGCGCACGGCGTGGCCCGTCCGTCTGTCCCGAGCCGAGGACAGACGGCCGCTCCCCGCAGACGGTGCTGCAGGGCCGGGCGCTCCCGGCAGGGAGCGTGTCCCGCACGCCGCGGGAGCAGGAGGAGGCGCGGGGCGAGCAAGAGGGGGTGGAGAGGCGTGGATGGAGACCTCGATGGAGCAGCCGGCCGCCTTCCCTGCTCCCCCCGGCACGCTCCATCCAGCGCGCCTGACACCGGTCCGGAATGACTCGGAGACCTGGACGAGCATCAGCTCGTGCCGCCGGTTCACGCTCTGGACGCAATTTTCCCCTAAGATGCTTTGTGCAGGAATTTCAGTGCCCAGGTTTCCGTGGCGGGAGGGGGCCGCTCCCACCTATGGGCACAGGGAGGCATGGGGACACGGCGTGTCCTGGGTGCCCTCAGCAGCTGGGAGCGGTCGACGCAGAGGGGCCAAGGGGGTGGGGGTGGGTTTTCTCCTGGCGCAATTGCATTGAAGTCCGTACAAGTAGAGGTAGGTGAGCAGAGAATTTGTCTCTTCTTTAGTGGCATGACTGAGCTGTATGATTACTATTTTTCAACAGTAGTGACAGATTTAAGATAAACCCCATCCCTTTCCCTGCGGGCTGGTCAGACAACGCAGCTGCCAGAGGACAGGAGCCAGCAGGCTGCCTCCTACCATGGGAAGTACCCGGAGCTGTGTAAGATAAGCCGCAGTGACTCTTCCTGGAGGCCTCGCTGGATGAAGGGTTTACACAGTGAAGACTGTCCCACTCCCATGTGTAACTGTATGGGATGTGATGAGCTGGGGCCAGGATCCTTTCCCTGCTGCTTTGGGAACGGCAGGAGTCTTGGTGGGTGAGGGGAGAAAGGAATCATCCTACCACATGGTTATTCTGGGCAGTGGATCACAAACCAGGGATTGAGAAGTCTCACCAACAGCAGGAACACAAATCCCTCCTGGGGCCATGTTGCAGCCTTTGGAAAGGAGGGAAGAGCTGCCACTGAGTAGGCACAGGACTTCAGAGCTGAGCTACTTCAGCTATTCATTCCTGGAGTCCGCAAAGAAGCAATTACTGCATCGATCCCTGCCTTAGTGAGCTCTCAGGGCAGAAGGCAAAAGGATAACTTGCCTCCACTCTTAAGTAGGAAGCTAAGGATTTTATGGGATTACTTCTTGCTCCTTGACAGATGCAGGTCCTCTTAGGTCAGAGTTAAGGTCGGTACTGAGCATCATGGTTTGATTTAATAGTCAACAGTAAAAAACTTTCATCAGGACAGCGATGGGACAGGCCAGTGACCACGAGGGACCGTGCTGGCTCTCACACACCAGTGCACATGCAGGACAGAGTGTGGAGATGAGCATTGCTGAGAGCCTTGTGGTCAGAGTCCCTCTCTCCTGAGCACCTGGATTTGCTCCCCAAGCCTGGACCTACCACAAACCCAGAGAAGCTGGGTGCCTGCCAGGAGCCAGGCCACCCAGCATATCCTGCTTCAAGTTGTCCTCTGCCCCTCATCTGCAGTGTGGCCATAGCTCTTCCTAAGTCTGCCTTTCATCCAACAAGTAGAAGAGCTTGGGGGTCTGCTGGGTGAGCAGCTATCCCCCTAAATCAGTACTAAATTTTCATCACTAATTTTCTGCCCTAGGTCCTTTCAACTCTTTTTAACAAAGCTGACTCTGCTGGGGAAACTCCGGGGGCTGCTGTGCCCCTGTTCATCCTCTCCCATGCTTTGTGGTGGGGACACAATGGTTTACCTGCTCTTACAGCAGCCAGAGCTAGTGCACTGGCTCAGTTCTATTGAGACAGATCTGCCTGACATCGAGAATGTCAGTCCTCCTTTGGTGTAGAAATAGTATTACCAGTGTAAAAGCTGTTCTATGCTGTGATTGCAGTGGTCACAGCTTTAATTACAGCACCAGAGCTGTGTAACAAGTACAACAGCACCACATGAGATACTACAGAAGCAATAAATTCCCCCAGTCAGCTCCTGTGTTTTGGTGCCTTCTTGATGCTTGGATTTCCATGTTGCCTCTCTCCCTCTTAGGCAGGGGACTTATCTTTGTGTTTCTCATGCTCCCACTGTCTCCCTGATGCTTGCAAGGGACCTACCAGAAACTGGGAAGGGGTGATGTTGCCTCTAGGGTCAACTCTTCTCAGGGAACTACTCATCTGACCAACAGATTAAAAAAGGGAAAAAAATACCAGTGTTAAAAAAAAATAAACTCTGAAAGAAAAAAACCAACTAAAAAAACCCCTACGCTGTTAAAAAAACATACCCTGTTAAAAAATAAACCCATCAATAAATAAAACTCTAGGATGATGAAAAGGGGAAATGCAGTGATTGAATAAAGGATTCAATTTTTTAAATGAAAGATCTTCCATACACCAATTCCAGCCAAAAGGCATTTCTGTTCCCTTGACAGAATATAAATATTAATCCAGACACTCGTTGTTCTCAATGTGTCCTTTTGTATTGGCATGATCTGGAGCCACTTTGAGAGCTCACATCTTCTGCTGGCTTCCTTGAGTGTGCAGGGTGCTCGCTACAGCTCCAGAGAGTCCAGCAAGGACATGTCCTCCTGCCCAGAACATGGGGCTCTCCTGCTCATCCACGCTTTATCCGAGTGGATCTCCTGCAAGTGCCATCAGGGTTCAGCAGAAGGATGGAGAAGACACCTCCTTTTGCAGGAACCTGGAGGGGATGCTGGTGAGACACCTACACCATGCGATGTCCACATTAAATCCCCTTTTCTGGGGTTTTGAACCCAATTCTTTCCTATTTTGTGAAATTTTACCTTATTGAAAAATGGCTCTGAAATTCTGCCCCTCTGGTGAGAACCGTGAGCAACAGAGAGAGCCAGAGAAGAGTCATGGAGACCAGCCACGTGCCCAGGAAGACGGCAGGCTACGTGGGGACATGTTCCAGGCAGAGCTGGGTGAAATAAGGACCAGGCATCGGGTGAAACACTGGCCAGGCTGGACATGGGGCTAACGAGCTGTGCCACCTCTAGCAAAGGAGAGGAAAAGAGAAGAAACCATGAAGAAACCAAGGTCATCATGTATTAGGTTTCTTAAGACAGAGAAGCCATGTCCTCTTGTCCTTTCCTCCTGTTGCCAGCCCTTCCACTCTTCTCCTGGTTATCTACAGGAGCTGTCACCATCCAAGGAAAGGCCCCAGTTCAGAAAAGTCCTTAAGCATTAACCTATCAGGACAAGACTAAGGTTTTTGCTGAATCGGGCCTGCAGAGCTGGATGGAAACCAGCTGAGCCACCCCAAGCCAGCCTCACCAGAGGCTGCAGACTCGGCTCCGGCACGGCCCCTTCCTTCCTGGGGGGTCAGTGTAAAATAAAACCAGAGGCAACCTTGCAAAAGCAGATCCAATTCCCAGGCCCTTAGCAGCCCATCTGGTTCCATAAGATCAAACCCCTCTAGTCTGCCAGATGTATCCACCCTTTTTGCTTTTCAACATGGGGTATGAACCCCATTTTTCCTCTTTCCTCTCCAACTCCCTTCACAACCAGGCACCCAGAGCAGGACAGCCAAACATTGAGTGGCCTTTTCTTCTCATTCACTCTCTGAAAGTCACTGTGAAATGCGATGCTATGTGGAAAGTGTCTGGAAAAAATGACACTATGAGAGCCTGTTTTTTTCCAAGGAAATAAATAGATTGAGTGCCACAAGCACGGAGAGGAGAGGGTTTGTGCCAGGTCATGCACAGGTAGGGCATGCAGGGACAGCCCGGAGTTTGTTTGAGCTGCAGTCACCACCTCTTAGGAAGATTTTGCTGGGCAGAGGCACATGGGACAGTCTCTGGTGGTGCCACCAAGGTGGCAGCCTGCAGGTGACAGCTATTTCAGCTTGTCTGCAGCATCCCTGGGCATGCAAACTGTTTGCAAGGGGGTCACGAAGAGTGGTGAAGCAAAACAAGCTACTGCACACTGTGTGTGCAGGAGCCCAGAACTGGGGAGAAGCTGACCACATCTCAGCTGAGGAAGGGGGAGTTTAATGCCCAAGGTGCTGGTGGGATGTCAGGCAAGCCGGAGCGCAAGGTCTGGCTCCAAGTGGTTGCGGTGATGGCCTGGATTCAACTATTTCAAAGGGCACCGGACGGTCAAATCAAGCCCCAAATTTAAACTTGTTAAAATAACTTTTTGCAAAACATTAGGATGGAGAGAAATGTTTCCATGGTTTTGTTTTTAAATTCCAAGTGGGAAGAGTTTATTTTTTCACTAGGAAACCTTCCCCGTAGGATTCACAACGCTGGCCGGGAGACAAGAACCAGCGAGCGCCGCTCCCGAGTGGAGGTGACCCTAAGGGTGACCCTGTGCTGGTCACGTCGCCTCGTGCAGCCTCAGCCAGCCCTTGGGAAAGGGAGGTGGACACGTGCATGGCTGCAGAGGGGCTGCGATGGCAGCGTGGCCGGCTATCGTGCGGTCAGCCCGTGCCGAGCGGCATCTAGATCCGGACACGTCGTGCCTTGTATTTGCTTGGAGCAATGCAATGAAAACTCTTACGTTCCAAGCAGGTTAGGGGAAAATACGGGGAAATTACCAATCTGCTTGGCTCTGCTTATGCACAAGTGTCTTCCGGGGGCGAGCGGTGGTCTGTCCTTCACCATCACTCTGCTCCTGCCGGATTGCTGCTGATCCAGAACGCACGAGCTTGTCCTCTGTTGGTTTGTGTTGTCCTGAAAAGCAAAATATTATAAAGATTTATAAAATTAACTGAAAGTAATAAAAAAGGCACTGGGGTCTGATCTGGTTCCCCTCAGCCCAGCACCCTGGAAGGCCCTTTACCCCAGCTGAGAGGCCAAGTGCTGCTGTTCCTGCCCCCAGGTAACTGGGGAGGCCCCAGTGCTTAATGCAAAAACACACAGCAGTGAAATAGGGACTTGGTGAACACTGAGATGAGGAAAGAAGGGGAAATCAGTGCAGGCTGAGAACCATTTACTAGAACTGTCTGAAAACAAAAGACAAAAAAATAGCAATTTGAAATGCTTGTATCTTGTTCCTATTAAGAGAGCAGAGAAAGAGCACAGGGGTTCATTTTCATTTGTGATCAAAGACTTTGAGCTGATCCCATTTTATTCCCTACTCCCATGTACTGCTCTGTGGTTATTGGGCCACAGATGGCCTCTTGCCTTGCCCTCTCTGAGAGAAGTGAGGACTTGGCATTTTAGGATCTGGGATTTAATGAAAACTGATTTCTTGGACATGTGGTTTCCAAGGTGGCAGCTCAGCAGCTCAAGGGTTAATTGGGCTCCCTCAGTTTCAGCCTAGACATTGCTATAAAGGCTCATCCAAAGGGGAAAGCTTGTTCTCAGCAAGGTGGGAGCTGCAGGTTCAACAGCCCTTCCTGCTCACCTCTGCAGCCCCAGCTCTTCACACCTGGCTGGGGCAAGCAAAGCAGGAGGAGCTCTTACAGGACAACTGCCTCGCATGGAGAATGCCTCCCCAGGCTTATAACACATCTTCCAGCCCTGGGATACCTGGATACCTTCAGCAAGACGTCCCCCAAGGGTCGGGCCAAAGGTGCAGTGTTCCTGGTACGCAGCTCACCCAGGGAGCCTCACCCTGGTGGCGATGGGCCGTGGAGCCACCCCGATGCAGGGAAGCAGCCAAGCGCGGCTGATGGGAATCACGGGAGGTGTGTCTTCGCTTTCAAGAGGACTATTAACGCGCTTAGGGTTAATCACACGAATAAATCTCGCCGTGGCTTGGAGCCAAAGCCAGCAGTAAAAGCACCGATCCCCAGGCCTCCGGATGGGAATTGGCCAGGGCCAGGGCCCATGTTCTCACCCAGTCCTTGGGAAGTAATCTGCGTGCTCAGCACAGAGACATCCAGGGATTTGTTCAGTGTCGTCCCCCCTACGCCCCCTGAAAGGCGCTTATCCAGGTGGAAACTCAAATATCTTCCCATGCCAGCCAAGATGGCAAGGCAGTGTCCAGAGGACACGGGCAAAGGGCTGATCTGAGCTGCTTTTTCTCAGTGGTGGCTGCAGGAGCCATGGAGGGTGGATGAAGGGGAGGGCAAGCCCCAGTTCTGTCCCTTGACCTCCTTCAGGGACTTTGATGTATCAAAGATTATACAGTTAAAGGAATGAGCTTCCCAAGTAAGGAAAACCCTTGAAAGTCAAACCCTGCTGAGTGTAGGAAGGCATCGAGAGAGCCAAATCAGTGTGCCTGGTTCAAGAGGGACTGGGGGGCATGTGGGTTTTTCATTAGCTTTTATTTTGTACAGACACCACCAGGAGATCCATATCAGGTGTATATGTTTGACTGACACAGGCAGGGTTGCTTCGGACGAAACATCCCAGGAAACTGAGCTATGTCCCCATCTCATGTCCCATGTTTTAACTGGAAATGGTGGGAGACGAAAGCACTTGGGGCAGGCTGTAAAGTTAGTTTTAAGAGACTTGACTGAAGCAGCACCCTGTCTCTCTCATTCTCCCACAGTGGTCTCCCAGCCTTTGCACACACCACCAGGCACTGACCTGGGCTGCTCAGCTTCAAAAAAGCATTTTATAAGTCAAGTCTTTGTGTTCTCTTAGGGCAGAAATCAGCAAAGACAGTTGATGTGAATGTGTGTGTCACAGGGGATGCAGCAGGGAGAAGGGGTCCGGGTGGACAGGCCAGCAAAAAGGAGGGAAGCTGTATCCCCAGAACTTTGGAGACTTGGCTGTCCTCTTACTCCTCTCCCTGGCTCCAAACCTCATTATCAGGAGGCTCAAGGAGGGCAAAGGGATTGTGTGCACCGAGTCCCCCCTGTTGCCTCCCTCCCGTTAACCTTGCAGAAGGAGACTGGTGGCCCTTTGCAGGGAGCTCACTTGCCCTCACCTGAATTTCCACACGCTTGCAGGGGCTCAACTGACTCCTTGTGATTCATTTTAACGTGGCACAAAGCAGCAGCTTGCTGAAGCCCGATGTGAAACACCCACACACGCTCACATTATATAATATGAATCTAAGAAGATTAAATTATCCGGCCTGAGGAAACGCATGCACGTATGGATGTACACATTTATACACGGTCTGGAGGGTAGCTGAGGGGAGCTGAGGGCAAAGCTTCCCTTCAGACACACTGAACTTGTGCTTTTTTAGCACTTAAAAACTGGGGCAAATAGAGTGTATTTGCCCATGCATAGACACATGTGTGAGGCACAGCAGCAGCTGTGTGCTCTGCGTTTGAGGGAAACAAGAGAAGCACTTATAAGGGTGTGCTTGGTTATCCACCACATTGGCAAAGTCCGAGCAGCAGCACGGATGGAGCAACAGGTGGAATCCAAATAGTCCCGGCACTAAACCTCACCTGTCAGCATACGGCAAGATATCGCTCCCTGGGAAAGTAAACAGAGGAGGGAACTTTTTTGGGGGAACTGTCCCCAAAGCCCTGAGCATCTCTCAGCAGCCTCGGAGAGCCCGGCCCATCCCGTGGGCAAGAGCCCTGCCCTGCAGGCACGTGCCTGGGGGCACAGCCCGTTCCTCAGGCTACACGACCGCCAGCAGATCGATGCACAAAGTCGGGAGCCACGCTGAGTTTGGGGTACCCGGGCCTTTTGCCCAAAGATGCACTTTGCCTTCCAGAAGTTTCGTGTTGGGAGGGGAATGCAGGAAATGTGCTTCACCTACAGCTGCCCACGGTGCTTACGCTGCCCGGGCAGCGAATGGATTTGCCACTCTCTCTCCTCCTGCGCCTTCCCGTCATTGATTCACATTGTTCTGCTAAATATAACTCGGCCCCTCGAAGCTGCTCACTCAGCTTTTACTCCAGCCAGAGGTGCGGTGCACGGAAGGTGCTGGCAGGAGCGGGGCTGGGCGGTCGCTGCCTCTTCTCCGGCAGACCCTCGCCGTGTCCCCGGTCCCCGTCCGCTATCACCGCCATGAAGGGGGTGGGTTTGAGACTCAGCCCCGGCCCCAGCGATGCTCGGGCACCGCCGGTGCGTCCCTCCGCGGCCGGCAGCAGAGCCGGGGGGCCGCACCCCACCTCGGGCCGGGATGAAACAGCGGGAGCACTGGGAACCCCGGGGACGGGGCGACCGTCGCCACCCAGCCGCTCATGGGGACATGGGGACGCGGGGACAGACGGACACGCACCTCCCCCCGCAGGCGGCGCGCGCCGAGGCCATTCATGAAAAATTGACGTCAGCGGGTGG
>WAAG01005089.1:21696-125284 GCA_013390105.1 Tichodroma muraria
CCGGGCCCCGCCCCCGGGGCCATTTAAGGCGGCGCGGCGGCAGGAGCGGGGCTCAGACGGGAGGCGGCGGCCGAGGCGTGAGGGAGCGTGGTGGGTGCCGGGCAGCGCCGCGCATCGTCCCGCCCTGTCCCGCAGCGCCTGGGTGCCCCTCTCGCCACCCCGCCCGGGGCAGCCCCTGCTGCGACTTCATGTCTGTGCTGTGTCCCCTGCCCTGGTGAGTGGGCGCTTCCCTCGGGGGGCGGGTGGGGGTGCCGTCGCGGGGGTCTGCCGGCCTCAAGCGCCCCCTGCCCCGGGAGGAGGCGAGGGGCCCCGGGGAGCGGCTTGGGGGCCGAGGGCGGGGGCGGCGGGNNCGAGGCCGGTGGCGGCGGCTCCCACGGCGGGCGCTGGGAGCCGGGCGATAGCGGGATGGATGAGCTGCGGGAGGGAGTTCGCTTCACTTTCTCGCGCTGGAATTGCCATTGCGTCTGTGAGAGCCGGGATGGAATTGGCGCCGCGCGCTCCGCTGGCGTGCAAGTCCCCGAGGCTGTAAAATAAGTCAGTGGGCTCTAAAGTGGCTTGAGAAATTAAAAAAATAAAAAAAAAAAAAAAGGAAAATAAAACCAAAACCCCCGCGCTTGCACTTTATTTACTGTGGCTTTTACTTCCCCCCTCCCCGCGGGGCAGCGCTGGAGGAAGCGGAGTTAAAAGCGAAGCGCGGCTGCCGGAGCGTCCCCGGGTGTGCTTGAGCCGGGCTCTTGGGGGGAGAGCCGGGGAGGTGCTCCGAGGGCATTGGATGTAGCTCCGGCTTACGAGGTACTGAGCTTTTTCCGCTGCCTTCCAAGGGGGGGCAGGAAGGAAGGGACCAGAAATAGGCTGCCTACAGCGTCTGCTGCTCGCTTCGCCGCTTGAATCGTGCTCAGTCCTGCGGAGCCCCTCAGATCACTGGAATGCTGTCTTTTGTCTCTAGCTCTGATTATCTGAGATCCGCTGAAATGACTGAAGTGATGATGAACACCCCAGCTATGGATGAGATCGGACTAAGCCCCCGCAAGGATGGGCTGTCGTATCAGGTAAGTGTTTTGCTGGCAGTTGAGGCACTAATCCCATGTGGAATTTGCCTGGGCTAGGCTGTAAGCTTGGTCTAACGTACCTTTCCATAGCCTGACCTAGCAGCAGGTCTTACAGTAGTGACTTACAGAGTCATCAGACTGGAATGTTTGCTTGTCAGGAGATGGTTGTCTAAAATATCACCCACTATCAGTGCGGGTTGGCAGAGGATTTGCTAGTTTCGAATGTGACCGAGTGACCGAGCCCCCGTCACCCAGCATTCCCGGGGCTCAGTGGGAAATGGGTTAAAAGAGGTTTTGTGCCACTCACTGGGCTGAGAGGACTCTTGAGATCTTTGTAACACAGCACACAACTGATCTGCTGAGAGCAGGAGGATGCTGTTTATATGGCATCCACATTTTTTTGATCTAGTTCTTGTTGATGTGCCCATTTGAGGGTTAACAGTCCTCTATAAGATACAGCCAGACACAGCCTAAATGAGCCGTGAAAAGTCACTGGAGATATCGGTACCTGGAGGCACAAGTTGCATTCATTCTGAAACTTCTGAACAATGTAGTTAGCTATTAATCTCTAGATCAATAGCTGGGGTGAAGAAGTGGTCTTCAGCTAGATCCAGCCTTAATCCTTTAGTCTCAATATCCCTTTCATTTCCTAGCCTGTAGTTAATCAAAGCACAAGTTAGGCACCTTAGCTTCCTAGCTCCATGGTTGTCTTCACTTCCAGGAGACTCATTGATGAGATCTGACACAGATGCTGAATGCTGGCAGATGACTTGCATCTGCTCTGTGCATCGAGTGACTCTTACCAGCAGATCCAGATGCAGGCTTTGTCCTTTGCAGATGTTACACAACCTGCACAGAGGCACTTGCTCCGAGTGTGCATTCAGATGAGTGCTGTATGTTTGCATATTTATGTCTAAAAAGGGAACTACAAGGCAGCAGCAGTGCACTGGAGCGTGAAATAGGCTGAACTTTGGGCCACTGCTGAGGCCTCCAGCAGAAGCCGTAGCTATGTGGAGGAAAAGGGGATGCATTCCGTCTTTTAGTCAGGATTCTGGCTCTGGATAATGCAAGTTGTTTGCTGTATAGCTGTGCTATTCAGTACTTGAGTTAGTGGGGAGTATACAGCCTCTCTTTCCTCTCTTACAGACGGAATGCAGAGGGAATGACAGTTGCTAAATCTGAAGCAATCAAAGTAACCTGCACAGGATGCCTTTATGGGTCACCTTACAAAGAGGCTTAACCCAGTCAGGTCAAATGCCTCTATTTGCCCATCCAAATTCATGGGGAGAGGCAGAATCTAGGTGCCCTGCTTGTTCTAATGATCACTTCAGTGATGTTCTTCCCCAGGTGCTAATGACCTTGATAAGTCTGCTTGGGCCAACTGGGGAACAGGACTGTTTGCTTTTGAGTAGATCACCTGAACATGTGAGTCATAAATGCTGACGACTCATATCTGTGCAGGGCTTTTGCATCCTAGATCTATTCTCTTTAGTGGTCTAGTTATAAAAATTTTTTTTTCAAATGCCTGCAAGGAACTTCACCTTGATGTGGTGAAGAGTGATGGCAGCAAGAGTAAAGGAGTTGAAATGGAAGACCCTTATGGCACTAGCAGTGTGTGGGCTGTGTATGAGGTCTACCTCTAAATCAGGTTAGTGTAAAGAGGATTGGGGAGCAGGATCCAGCCTTCCTTCTCTGGCTGCTAGGCTGAGAATGTAACGGTGTACGTCAAGGTAAGTTGAAAGCACCCTTAAAGGGTTGAAAACTCAACTGAGACCAGCAAGGGCAAATCTGATGCAAATAGCACCATGAACTTTTTGTTCTACCTCAGACTTTGGCACTTTGTGCCTCATCTTGCTGATGGAGAGAGTTTGGTACATGGAAAATTGTATGCCTGTCTGAAAGCTGTAGTGCAATAACTTAAAACCAGACAGGGCTAATGGAGCATGACTGCTCCTACACTGAGGCTTGTTGTTCTAAGCCTGCAGCATCTTCTTCCACTCATCTGCAGAGTCAGGCACTCACAGTGTAACAGCCCTTGGCTGGCTATGAAAGGCAAAAAATAAAAAGTGGAGCCAGAATCAAGCTTTTAGTTTTAAAATTTTGTCTTGTTCCTTTAGTAGAACTTGAATTTATTTTATTACAGAGATGACCTCAGACTGGGGTTCAGAATTTCCCCCTTTCAAGGTGTGTAGAGCAGGGACTGCCTGGGAGTTGATCTGTAGGATGCTGCCTGTGAGACTGGGGGCTGCTTCTGCCACCAGAGGCAGGCATGAAACTCTCTGGACCAGAGGAGGTGGTACAGCCCAGCAGCACTGCTGGAATTCTACAGCACATCAGTACCTGCTGCAGACAGACTTGTCCTACCAAGAGAATTGTTTCAAGGTCTTTTTGCTTTTATTTGGAAGTAAACTAGGGAAGCAAGCTCATACCCTGAGTATAAACTTCAGCAATCTGATTCCTCTGTCTTGTGGAGTTCATTGAACTTCTTGATTCTTGTCTGTCTCAATGGTTATGTAGGGAACTTGGGTTGTTGACTTTTTTCTTCTGCAAAATGTCTTAGACATCAGCTAAAAGTCTGCACTCTCCTTCCTGGTGAAGCACTGTGCCTTTTGCCAATCTGGTCATCACTGTTCAATAGTGTGAAAACTCAGACTGCAGAAGGAATACCAGTATTAACTGAGTTGCCCCCATAGGCTTAAGGCAAACATGCTTTCTCATCATAGGATTGCCTTTCTTGCAATTAATATGCAAAATGCTTGTAAGCTGGTGTGCTAGCTTCAAAATCATCCTCTGTAAGACAGCTTTTATTTTACTGTATTTGTGACAGCAAGCTGCTGTCTTGATTCCCCCTGAAGGTGGTCCAGCCAACAGATTTCGAGGGCCTGAGCAGGAGTGAGTGGTGAATTTGGGGCATGAGTCTCAGAACAGGGCAGCATAGACATAACAGAAGATGTGACTGAAGAGATGATGTCATGCTGGGTCTTGTGCCTGCAGTGAGAAGCTATTTCTGGATCTTTAATAGATGTCCCATAATTCCCATGGGACTTACTAAACAAAAAACTCATTGAAATGCAGCTGATGGCTCAAGTTGCCCCTGCCACAAACAGATGTGACTGTGGAGGGCTTCATGCATTCCTGCCTGGCAATGTCCAGCGAGCCAGGCTGTTTCTGCTGCCAGCCAGAGCTGCTGCACTGTTTGCTGTTTCCCAGCCCTAGAAATACCCATTCTTTGAAGAGCCTCATCAGCACTCTGCCAGCTTGTCCTCTGTGCTCTCCCAGCGGCACGAACGATGCCCCTGAAAATGAGGCTGAATTAATCATTTCATGGAGCTGTTGTCAAAACAGTGCCTTGACAGGAATCCTACCTTGCTTCTTGGAAGTGGAGCAGGGTCTGAGCACGACTGAAAACGCTTTAGCACCCAAAGTGTGTGTTCTGAGCAGTGGCAGTGTCCTGACTTGAGTGTGCTGCTTTGCTGCAGGCTGGCTGACAGGTGACTCGCTGGTCCTTTAGGCTCCTGTGTAGGAGACTGGCCTGCAGAGGCTGAGCTTGCCTCATGCCATCAGCTGAGGTTTGGTTGTCATGGGGAGCTTGAGCTCTTCAAGTCATGATCGCATCATGCTGGGATCTGTCTAGGTTAATCACAGCCACGGCTCGCTGGGAATCACGTCAGAGTGGCTGAATCTGGGTAAATAGGCTTAAGGCTCTATCCAGTGGCTGTGCCTAAAGCTTGGTGTTGGGGAAGTCATTTCTGGTGAGTGCAAAAGCTCTTCACCAGCCCTGGGAAAGCACTGGCTTTCCTGGGAAGCTGAGGGGCTTGAGCTGTGTCTGCTGGATCCCTCCAGTTAAACTGGACCACCAATGTGTTGCAGGCCCAAGGGCTGTTGGTTCAGTGGAAACTGAACTTCCTCTGTAATGGTTTTCTTGTCAGGTGCTTCATGTCTGTGCAGCCTTGATTTGTGCAGGGGAAGTCCTTCAGAGGTGCTGCTTGCTGCTCTGGGAGGTTTTGAGACCAGGCTGCAAAAAGGTGGTGATAGCAAGCATGGCTGCTAGTCAAGATTAGTAGGCAGTCAACGTGTATCCCAGGGTCTGGGACCTCAGTGAAGACAGGGGCAGGATATGGGATAAACAGATACAAAAGCAATCATGTTTGCAGCTATGCTGTGCACAGATGTTCCACTGAAATCCAAACTGAGGACAGCAGCTCATTGGAACACCTCGGAAGCATGTTTTTTCCTCCCTACTTTGATGCCTTGTTACTCTGAGGGAAAATGGTTAGATGTAGGAAGTTTCCCTGACATCATGCCCTGAGACAGGGCAGTATTTCTGTGGCTGGGGAGTTGTTGTGGCTCATCAACCTGAGTCACAGCTGCTGTGTACATACTTGGAGCTCGTTCTTGAATCATGACTACTGTGTAAGTAAATGTATGCATTGTAGCTGGAGAAGTCCTCCAGAGAGGACACTGAGAGATGAAGTACTTCCTGAAATGAGCTTGCTGTGCTTCTCAATGGCACTAAAGTTTTATTTTTAGAACTTCAGTGCTGATTTGGGATTTGGTATATTGGCTTGATATTGCTGAAGAGGCACGAAATTCAGCTCTTCAGTCCAAGGAGGATGAGTGATGTGTCCATCAGGGGCGTATCCTGTACCTGAAGTGGGATGTCTCCCAGTGGGGACTTCGCAGTCTTGTGTAGTGCTACTACAATCAATCAAGACTTTCCCCCAAACTAGTAACTTAATTTGGAAAGATATCATTGCTTTAGTCTCCCTGTAATACAATTTAAATAGTTTTCAGCCCCATGGGAGGGGAGACAGGCATTTTAACTACGGGTGTTGGTATGGAGTACACATGTGGAAGTTGTTTTGAATTTACAAGTGTCACTTGGATTATGGTAGTGCTGAGCTCATCTTCTTAATTGTCTGACATCTCTCCTGCTTTTGGTGTTTCTCCATCCCTGTGAATGCTGAGAGAGGGTATGAGCCTCCCCAGGGCAACAAAAACTTTCCGTTCTTGTTGCCAAGACTTCATCCAAGGATAGTAGAGCTAGATCATCTGAAACAGGCAAACATGATCTTCCTAAAATCATTTCAAGCTTTCGTTTCAAGTCCTGCTGTTCCCTGCCCTTTCCAGCTGCAAGGCAAGGGTTTGATCGATTTGTATGTGATCTGGATAAATTCATGAGGAGAGCAGTTCCCAGACATAAATCCAGAGGGGCCTGTAAAAGCCAGTCTTGCTGTTAGCAAGAAGCTGTGTTGAGTAGTGTAAGAAGCAACATACATGTCCCCTGAGGATCTAGAGGTGTTGGATGTGTCTCTCCATGGCCAGGATTTGGGGCTCAGGGGAGGCTCTGTGGAAGCAGTTGCAGCTCCTTGGGCTGTATCATGAAAGCGAAGGGGGTGGAAGATGCCTTTGAATTGCTGCTAAATTTGCTTTTAGGCAGCCATCCCAACCACTTGGCTGTCACTTGTCCCCCATCAAGTGACCAGGTTGGCCAGGGGAAGACATCTGCCTCAGCCATGTGCAAGGTGGCTCTGTGTCATGAATGAGAGGGAGAAGCTAACCCATGTCTGTTGCCCTCTTTGTGGGCTGGGAGGTGCAAAGCCTTCCTCCCACACTCCTGAGCAGGATAATGTGAGCAGAAAGGCTTGGAGGCAGGGGTTGCTGTCCTGGCTGCTGTGCAAGAGAGTGCAGTGCTCCCTGGTCAGAGCTGAGCTGCTGCAATTCCCAGTGTGGAGCTTGCTGCAAGTTAGGGAGGTTTTTTTTTTCTCCCCATTGTCTAAATCTGGAGTGGAACCAGATAAGGCCTATGGAACCACTGAATGTAGCATGGCACTACTGGAGCAGGACAGAGAGAGCTGGTGCTTGCTTATCTTTTTCTATGAAGAGGAGTGGGGAGGCTGGTTGGGTTAACCTTCTCACTTGGCTTCCTCAGGCATACAGTTAGTCTTAAACCCTTTCTCCTTGGGCCCCTGTGCTTGGCTTGCTGTCACCCTGCCCATCACACTGGAGGAAATCTGCCTCTCTGTATTTTTTCCATTGACTGTCCACGCCCCTTCAAAGTGCAGTTGCAACATCTCCCTTCGTGCTGCCTCAACGATTAAAAAGCATGACTTAGTGGAAAAAATCCTGACCTTCTTGGGTTCGGCCTGTCCTGCAGCTGTTTGAGATAAGATTGTGCTAGGGTTTTTTGGTGGTTTTTTTATTATTATTATTAAAAAAGCTGCACACCACATTTTGTGAATATTTGTTTGTAAGGAAATGACTACTACTTAGTTTCTGGAAAAAAAATCTGGCAGGCTATTTTCAAAGAAATTGCTCCATTTTGACCTAATGTGCTTAAAATAATAGCAGCCAAAGGTTAGTTTAATTATTGTACTGCTATTTTTCTTCCATAGGAGGCTATTTTCATGACATTACCAGCTTATGTAACCTCTTGAACCACACTTTTTTTTCCATTGCAACCTTCTAAACCATGTAATGTCAAGGGTATTTTTTTTCCCTATCCTGGGTTTAGATAACTTGATGCTTAAGAGCCACTGACTGTACTTTCAGTAATGCACTGTGTGCCTGAAACTGATTTTGTTTGGCCAAGCAGAAGCCGCAAAGCTCCAAGAAACAGTTGCTGTCTCACTGGTGTTAGGAGTGACTAATAGCAAGTAGCTCACGCTGCAATGCCCAGGTTGATGTGGCTGTGTTCAAAGGACCCTTAGCTGCTCTCGTGCACCTGTAAAATGTGGATGGTTGGGAGCTGGGCTCTTGCACCACTGTCTCCAGGACCAGATCATCACGTGCAAACAGCCCCTGATTTGTGCATTACCTTCTGTTACCTTGCCTGAATTTGCATTAGGTAGCAGCCCAATGGCTTTCTCAATCCAATTGCCACGAAGCTTTGGGTGTGAGGGAGAAATGAGGCTGAGAGGTAGAAGACTGAGCCAAGGAGGTGATGCTGTAGCTAATAGTTGCTATGCTGAAGAAGGAGCTGTTAGAATGTTACTTCACTTTTTGTGGCCAGGGTGGTGGATACCCACATGATTGGCACAAGGAGAACGAGGCTCCATGGTTAATGCTCAGGGCTCCTGGATGGGGAGCCTGCTTTTGTAACTGGAACCGCAAAGATCAAAGCAGATCAGATCTTGCTCTCGGACTGAGGCCGAGGCTGGCAGTGCTGCTCCCTGCAAGGACGCTCTTGCAACTCCCTTGAATGCGGATGATGTTCAAAGAAAA
This sequence comes from Tichodroma muraria, assembly GCA_013390105.1. Classification (NCBI taxonomy): domain Eukaryota; kingdom Metazoa; phylum Chordata; class Aves; order Passeriformes; family Sittidae; genus Tichodroma; species Tichodroma muraria. Next base: position 29,970 of record WAAG01005089.1, read on the forward strand.
GTACATCCACATCACCTCTCACCTGGCCTACAACCTCATGGGGAAAATGCACTTTGTTGTTTTCTTCTTTGGGGTGTTTAAATGTGAAATGGGCACTCCGATAAAATTGTTTGATATAGCAGGTGGTGGTTGTTGAATCTTGTGGCTACTAACCAAGAGGTCTGATGTAGCAGGTGGATTTTATCACCCAGCAGTTCCCTTCTGGATGAGCTGGGGTTTGAAGCAGTTCCCCAGCAAGTTGCCCTCAAGAAACACAACCTTTTCTGTTCACATTGAGATCTAGTCATGCAAAGCTGCTGCTAATACTGCACCAGCAGGCTTTTTTCCTTTACTCACACTTTGCCTCAGTTCCTAGTAGGATCAAGGTGTGCATCACTGGTGCTACCAGTTAATATGGGCCCTGGTGCTGCTGCACTGCACAAGCTTGTACATCCATGTGGCAAACAATGGGTGGGAGGAGATGGGTAAGGTGCACCTTGAGAGGCTGGAGATCAAGGAGTCCTTGTATTCACTGCATGAGAAATACAGTATGTAACTGCTAGCTACACCACAGGTACCCCTTTCCTGAAGAAATACGGTCCGGTCCATTCCCCAGCCCTTCCATAAAATGAGTGTCCTGCTGAGTTTCACTGCTGATGTGTGATAGCTGGAGTGTGCAGAATACTGCCAGGATTATCTCTAAAATGCAGCTGAGCTATTTCAGGCTGGTGCTGTGGCCCTGGAGTGATACCAGACACAGGCCTTTGCTGCAAGGGTCCGGGCTGCTCTTGCCCTGGGCTGCCATGAGGCTCCTGCCTCCCAGCAGCTGAGCCTGGAGGACAAGCCTGTTCTCCTGTGCAGCCTGGCCAGCAGCAGGAAATGAGATCTCAGATTTTCTCATCAAGATAGCTCCATGTGCAAACTCAAGAGCATTAATGCAAAAGCAGGGGCGGTGGGGGGCGAGGCATTTGGATAAATATCCAAAAGGGCAGATACCTATTTGCTGAACACTATCCAAGCAAGCGCGTGCTTCGGGAGCCTCTCGGGCAGTGCTCATTTCCATTACTTGGAGACTTGGAAAGGTTATTTACAAGTTCAAGAGTATTCCTATCACTCAGTGGTTGACTCTATGTCCAGACTAGTCTGCCCTGGAGACCTAAATGTCTCGAGCTGGGTTTTGGCCGAGACTGTGTGAGTGCAGCCCCTCTTACAGACTGTTCCTTGGCTCTTTCAGATCTTCCCCGACCCCTCCGACTTCGATCGTTACTGTAAGCTGAAGGACCGCCTGCCCTCCATCGTGGTGGAGCCCACGGAGGGTGATGTGGAGAGTGGGGAGCTGAGATGGCCACCCGAAGAGTTCCTCGTGCAGGAGGAGGATGAGGAAGAGGAGGAAGAAAACTGTGAAGACGCAAAGAAGGACAACAAGGAGCAATAAATGGCATCTGAGGAAAGGCAAGGGACTGCACCCTTCTGAAGGAAGAGCCACACTTTCTTTGAAAGTCTTTTTAAAAAGACAAGTTCAATTTTGCACCTGCGAGATCTTAGTTTTTTTGTATTCTCTGTATCGAGAACTGAAGCCCTCGGTGTCACCAGACCTCCTGAGGAAGGAAGGAAGTAACGCAGAGTAATGTTTGCTGTTCTCGAGATCATTATCTGTATTTTTCCGAGGCGGAGGCAGCAGTGAAATTCCAAGCACATGGCAGAGGGCGACCACAAGAGGACTGCTGGAGGGGGGAGCTCGGGAAGGGGGAGGAAAGTTGGAGGTGGCAGCGTTTGGCTGGGAGCTGCCTCTGGCTAAAAAGCATGAGAACAGAGCCAAAATATCTCAGATTTGCCTTTCTTACAGCTTCCATTTTGTGTGTTGGGGGTGGAAGGGTGTCCATAGTGAAGCATGGCTAAATGATCTAGTGACAAGGGGCCTGTAGCTCTCCCTGGTTCGGCACCTCCTAGAGTAAGGTGAGCGTCCATAGGAGTAGTCTGGTTTCTTGCTCTTGCTGTTGAGCCTGTTTTCCAGCCACTTTTCCCAAAGTTACTTTCTCCCCCTGTTTGCCTTTAGACTCTTCAATGCTGAGCAGCTGTATTTGCAGGATAGCGTTAGGCTGCTGCTTGTCATCTCTCCTGCGACGCCCTAGCTTGTCTTGCAGGTGGTGAGCATGAGGTGATGCGCATCGGATGTGAAAAGGTGCTTCTGTCTGCAGCAAGAGCTCATGTCGGTTTGAACACCTCAGATTTTTCTCTCCTATTTGCTGAGGCTGCTGTGGGTGGTCTCGTCTTGTACGGTGCCCCAAGCCCGAGGGTGGAGATTTGTGCCTCCTTGCCTTGGCGTCCTTGAGGTCGTAGCATTTTGTGTCTCTTAACTTGCTGGTCAATGGGCTTGAGAGGGCTGGGGTGGGGGGATTCTCCTCCAGCTTTGCACTGCAGGGCCTCCTCAGTGCAGGACAGGCTGGTGGGGAGTGTTGTGGGGAGGGCTGCCGCACTTGGGGGTCATCCAAAGACGACACACCAGATCTAATGTGGATCACCAGTGGATTTGCAGGATGGTGTCTACTGGGAGAGGATCAGCCTGGGTGTCCTGAGACAAGATGCGTTCCCGCTTCTTAGTGAGGGTGAAACATTCATGGTTGTTTTAATGAAGTGCGGGCTGGCATGTGAAGTGTGGGGTTGTCCTCTCTTCACCATATCCTGCCTCAAGGAGAAGGCCAGTCTGCTGCCAGACAGGGTAACCTGCTGCTTTCCTGGAAAGGGATGATCTTGCAGCTTTGGGGACCAGCTTGGGAGCCAGTCAGTCTTGGGATAGGATGAGAGCAGTTACCACCTAAACCAAATCTGGGGTCATGGAAGAGAAAAAGAAATGTCAAGGCCTTAACCGAACTTCCATAATAATCCCAATGCCACCCCCCCCCTTTGCTTATAACTGGTTCCATTTTTAAAATCTATTTGGACATGTGTGTATTTGTATTTTTAATACCTCATGAGTAGTTAAACGCTGGTGGGGTTTGGGAACTGCTTTTAACATATTGGCAGGATTGTTTTAGTCTTGTCTTGCTTGTGTTTCAACATAATGGCAATAATTTATCAGCTCTGTGTGACTATTTTTGGACAGATCGGAGTTTGGAGATGAGTTAGCACAAAGCAGGAGAAATTCAGTGTTCCTACACTGCAGCTGGCCTCTGGTCCAGCCATGCAGACCCAGTCAGACACTTTCCCTGCCCACCCTGGTGGATGGCTGATCACCGAACGGCCGTGATGTGTGATACCGTTTTCTCTAGCGATGGATTCAGCTGTTGTGTCTGTAACACTTGTTCTAGTCTTGCTGTCTTACTGGAGTGAGCTTGTACACCTGCATACCAGCCAGTCGTCTTATTTCTAAGTGTTACTCTCTATTGGTCTCCACCATCTGTACCACCAAGTCAAAGCTCTGTATCAAAGATATTACCATGTGGGCAGCAGTGAGATGGCAATCCTTGGACTTCAGACCTGCTGTCTGCCCTAAAGACTCACATATTTCTGTCTGCATTCTTTTTTTGGAAGTATTGTGTATATTTCTATTTGTTGTTGAACGTATCTAAAGAACAAAGCACTCCAGTAAAACTCCTCCTGTTGTATGATATACATTCTATATTTCTGTAATTCTTTTTTGAGCCTCAGGGAGAAGCTAGCATTTTTTTCAAACTACATTTTTGTCACTGTGACAGTTGTAAATAAAGTTTGAAAATGCTTTCCAAACATACTGGCTTTGTCTTTACTGTGAAAGTGGGTGGGGGTGGTCGCATTTCCAGATCATGGCTATCAGTTGAGCCGGGAGATGCTGGTTTCATACTGGTGGCTAACCTTGGATTGTGCCCTATGGCACTGGAAACCTAAGTGAACTTTGAGGGGCAGCACCTTTGCCTTCCCTCTTCCTGTGGTTGCTCATGGCTGTGTGAAAGGCTGCAGCAAACTGCTGCTCCAGCTTATTTGTTCCTGAAAAATATCTATATTTCTGTCATCTACATCTACCCCCTTACCTAATCTTACAGAACATGAAGTAATGGAGAGTGGAAGCTATTCACAGCTGCTGTTAGTCATGTTCCCTGTGCATGCTCTTGAGCAGCACTCATGAAGACAAGTCTTGCCTTGCTGTGCGTTTGTAGGGTCTCAGCTGAGCTACCCAGGGTTGTCTGCGTTTTTTCGGGTCTAGAGGTCAGCTCATCCTGAGTAGTTTCTTGTCACTTATCAAGGGCTGCGTGGTGCTGCTGGAGGAAATGGCATTTCTGAGTGTGAGTCTGAGCTTCTCTGGTACCAAGGCAGTGTCCTGGGTGTAGAAGTCTGACCACGCCAGGATTCAGTAATTCAGGTTGTGTACTTAATGGGATTAAATTTTCCACTAAAACCTGATGATAAGAAGCAAATACTCTGGAATCCCCATATCTTTAAGGTACATGGATAGAAGTTCCTGGGATTTGGCAGCTAACACTCTAATCTAACCTAGGCAAACAAGCCCAGCTGAGGCTGGAGTGTTATGTTTACATGAGACTAGTTTAAATACGCTAACTAATGACCCTTCCATTTAACGCTTGAACTGAGGGCATGCTCAATGTGAGCCCCACAGTTCAAAGATAAATTGTATTGTGCTCAACCCTCATGGATATTTTATGCCACGGAACAAATGCAGTATTAAAGCTGACCTCTCCTTTTCTTCAGTCAACCTCTAGCCAGAGGTGTTTTGATTTCTTCCTCTCCTCAGGCACAAAGTTGCTTGCCTTGTAGAAGCTGCTGCAGGATTTCCAAGACGACCAGATGCACTGGTCTGAAATCAGTGAAGACATTTATTCTTGACCCAGAATGTTTTTGTTTAGAATACAGCACAGGTTAGGGTAACTGCAAATGTGTTGAACTTGTCGGCTGCTTCCATGTGCTTCACACCAGCAGGTTTTCCAGGCTCACATCAGAATGAAGAATGAATCCTGATGTATCATCCTGTTTTGGGGTGAGACCAGAAGGGTTGGCCTCTGAATGGGGCTTGCTCAGCCAGGGGGATCTGCCTTGTATCAGCCTGGAGCAGTGCTGGTGGGAAAGAGGCTCTTTTCTGCTCCTTGACTCCAGCTACTGTGGCCAAACTGGAACTTGGATCATCAAACAAAAATGGCCTTGCTGCTGAATGGGTGAGCCTTAGTTATCCCAAAAAAATGATGGGTGGCATAAGGACCTTTCTTTGCACACAGAACAATGTTTCTCCTGGCTCACATTTGAACCTGAGGCATTTGTCCTCCTCAAAGCTTTGCCCTGTAGCTGAAACTGATGACACAGCAAGCTGTGCACTGCTGTCCTGCCTGTGTTCACTTAGTTCAGCCTGTCGGTCAGCTCCCAGATATTTCATTTGCAGTGTTCAGTGTGCACCCACTCCTGTTTGCCTTCATCAAAGCCCACAGTCGCTTGAACCTCTGCACATGGACTGCTGGCATCTGACTTTGCCTACATTTGGGTGCAGACAGGAAAAATTCTTGCTCTGTGGGACTGCAACGATAATTTACCAGCGCTGCATGTGGGGAACAGCCACCCCTAAGATACAGGTCCCCATGGTGCAGGTTGAAGTCATGCTCTGGTGTAACCATATTCTTTCATCATTGCAAGCAACAGGAGAAGCTGAATTTTCTTTCAGGTGCGCTGTCTTCTTCCAATTTTAATCCCAGCAGGAAATTCCCAGCCGATGAGGACATGGAGTTTTCATCCTTGTGATGCTGATCTGCTTTGAGATGCCTTGAAGCACAATCAAAACTAAAACAAAATCCTCCAAGTCTAGTCACCTGGAACAAACCAAGGGATACGAGGAGCAACAGCCTGTAATGCACATGCTCTGAGCTCTCAAAAAGCAATCCTGAGCACCAGGCATCTCTATATAAACAAGAGGAATTGCTATCCCTAAATCCTTACTTGAGGAGAAAAGCTCTGCGTGTTTCATGGTCCAAGTGATGCCTTTCTGCTTATGTTTGGACAGCAAAAACCTGTGTCTGGATCTGAGAGGAGCACAGCAGCGGTCAGCAGCATCTTTGTCAGTGTCTCTGCAGCAGGACGGCAGCAGGTGGGACATCCCTTGAAGTGTGGCCCATTTTTCTGGAGGTTTTCTCCAGGTTTTCCTGGAGGCTAGCAGTGTCAGTAGCACAGTGTCATTGGCTTTGAGCCACTTGGGTTAAAAATGTGTCACTTCCTACAGCCCCAGTGATCATCCACCTGCAGAAGGGGCTGTGCAGGAGAGCAGCTCTGCTGAACTAAGCTCAAACCCATCCTTACACAAATGAAGGTTTATGAGTGCTGGTTTTAGGAGTGGGAGGGAAGTGGCTTTATGCCCATCACCTAGGGAGGAACTGAGTGCAGAGAAACCTGCTTTACCCAGGAAATTCCCGGGACTGGTGGGACCATTGTGTGTGTTTATGTGATGATGGGCAGGGATGGAGAGAACAGGAGCTACTGCAAAGCAAGGGAGGGCACTGTGGGTGGGGTTGTTAGGTGTGATAGTGGAGAGCTGCTCTGCCGAAGGTCCTTGTGGCTCCATGGTTTCATGCCTGAAGGAAATGTGGCCAGGACATACCCTGGGGTATCCACTGACCTCTGCAGCTCCCAGCTTTTGCTTAGTGGAAGTTCACCTAGAGGAAAAGATGAGTGGGGCTCGACTGTGTCATGCTGTGCTGATGGCCCCAGCATGAGTTGAAAACCTGGGGTAGCAGGCTGGGTGCCAGAACTGGAGACAGACAAGATGGGGAAGAGATTCCTTTATTCCCTGGTTTCACCTTCCTTATAATGGCTAAAAGGGGAAGGATTGGGGTCAAAGCAAGAGAAGTATCTTTTTTTGCTGTTGTTTCAAATCAGACTCTTTCCTGTCAATGAAGAGCTTTTTCCCCCACACCAAATTATCAACTCTGTGAAAGTTGTCTTGTGCTTTATCCAGGTTAAAACAAAAACCCCCAGCCCCATGCTTGGGGTCAGTGACCTGTACGTTGCCCACCAAAGACAGCAAAGAGGGAACAAGAAGAGATGGAAGATAGGAGTGGCTGGTGGGCAGGGGAACAGAGCCTGGAGGGGTGAACCTCCACCCAGCACAACAGCGTGAGGCATAACAAAGTCAAACCCACTGTTCTGAGAGCCCTGAGGGGTGGGAAAACTGCACAAGCCACAAAGGAAGCATGCACTGAGCACTCTGTCGCTGCCAGAGCTGTAACCACACAGGGTTACCGTAGCAGCCACCATCAGCTTCATCTGATAAAAATAAGCAAGGAAGTCAAGTGTATGAGAGGGAGAGGATGTCAGAAGCCAAGCATGAAAATGTCACAGCAGCTCTGCTTTCATTTTCAGTGCTTCCTTCTTTATTCTGCCCTCAGCCAGTTCAGGAGCCCAGGTATTTCCTGCCCTGTCTGTCCCAGAGTTGTGTCCTGCCTCTCTCCTGAACATCCCCTGGTCCAGGGGTGCTCGTAGCCACATGCTGTGTACGCAGTGCCCTGCCCTAGGTGCTGGGAGCCTCATGTACACAGCCTGCATCTCTGCTGCAAGCTGCAGGGGTGAAGCAGCAGCCAGAGCCTGGTCCAGGTACAGCCAGGCAGCTCCCCACCCCCTCCAGGGCCGCATCGGCCGGTGCCTTTGGCTCTGGACTGCAAAGGTGAGGATCAGCACGAGGGGAAACACCGGAATATAATCCCAGAGTGGTCACTATCATGTAACAGCCTGCTCCTGCCATTCTCCATGCTGAGAACAGCTCGGCTGGGGTGAGGAGATGGCTCAGGTTTGCGGCTTTCTCCAGCTGTCTGTCCCAGGGCAGGGAAGAAGGGTGGCTGTATTGCAGGGATTTGAGTTCTTCCCCACAGGTTAGCTGCATTCAGAGATATGAGCCAGGCGGGTTACAATCAGCCCAACAAATATTTGTCAAGCACGAGCCTTCCTGAGCGGCGTCTGACAGCTCTTTTCCACTGCAGTTGTTGCCAGCACTGCCAAGCCTGCCGTGGGTGCCACCTGCGGGGGCGAGGACTGACCCCTGCTGCCACGAGAGCTGCAGCCACACTTCCCCTACTTAAAACCTGTTCTGTGGCCGGGTGACAACAATGCTGGGTCCCCCGGGGTGGGGGTGAACTGCCTGAAGGTGGGTGGTGGGGCAAGCAGCACAGGTGGAGCTGCTTTCCGTGCTCCCCCGGGTGGGAAAACCCTTTCCAGCGTGCCACGAAGGCTCTGTGTGTGTGTGGGATTTGCCTCTCAGTGCCCTGCCCTCGCCTGCTCCAGTGCCCATAGCTTGCTTCACCCTCTGCTCAGCCTACTGAGGAACTGGCACATTCTGACATTGATTTGGTGGGTTTACTCCAGTAACATTCCAGCTGCTGGGATCTGGGATACCTTCACAAGAGGGGAACACAGAGGCAGCTTTAGAGCGGGGTCTCGTGCATAAACTTGCTCCGACAGTAGGACCGGGGGAACTTTGCAGGGGCTCTTCAGTCCCTGCCAGGCTCAGCAGATCGTGCTGGGGCTCTTATCCCTGCACTCGAGCACAAAGGGACTTTGTAGTGGGCAGTCCCATGACTGTCTCTATCCGTGGGGCTCTCAGCTGACCCGAAATGGGATTTGCCCAAATCCGCAGCACTCGGATGTGGATTCCTGGCTGGGTCTGCTGTGGGTGCCTGTATGCGGAAGAGGGGAGAGCCTGTGGGCATTCATGTGGGGCAGGGGAAAGTCGTGCTGCGTGCTATTGTGCACCCCATTGGTGCTCCCAGATGAACTCCCGAGCTGTCCTGGCCCATTCCAGGGCCTTTCTCAGCTGCCTGTTTGCTGCAGCATGTTTCACAGACAACACCCTGTCCATGTGCTCCTTTTCATACAGAATCCTTTCTACTTTTTCTCAGTAGCAGCCCAAGTGATTTCTCTAGGGCTTCCTATTTCTGCCTTGCTTGATCTGAGCAACTAAACCTCTGTAACTATTCCTGACCTCTGTAAAATAGGATTGGCCACAGAATGCATGAAATATAATATTTAACTTAACTAAATATTATAATATTTAGTTNATATTGATATAATAATATTAATATGATATTATAATATTAACTAAATATTATAATATTTAACTTAACTAAAAGTATTTCTTTCTTTATAGGGAGTTGCCATAAGTGACTTTCCATACCTGTCTCTTCCAACAAACCTTAGATATTTGTCTACAGGGAAGGTTCCTGGTGTGACACAGCAGCAGTCACTTTTGAGGAAACCTGATCAGAAGAAATCTCCAGAGCCACCGCTGTAAGAAGAAATGGTTTATTTGGCTGAGTTTTACCCAGAGAGCCAGCAAAAGCTCCAGAGCCTGGAAGAGAGGACCCCAAAAGCTTCAGACCCCGATGGCACCTCCCACCCTGGCACTGGGCTAGTCATGCTATGCTGTCTCCATCCTAATTAAAATCTGGGTGTTTTGTCTGAGGTAGTTGTTAGGTCTCCTGCTGTACTCCATGGAAGGAAGTAAACATCTCCAGAAGGTGAATCATTTTAACAGCCTATCTGGAAAGAATGTCCTCAGGCCAGCAAGAGGATGGAGATAACCATGTAGTTGATTAGATGGGTGGAGCAGCTCTCCTACTCCAAGGAAAGGCTGAGAGAGTTGGAATTGTTCAGCCTGGAAAAGGGAAGGCTTTGGGGTAACCTAATTGCAGCCTTCCAGAACCTGAAGGGAGCCTACTACAAGAAAGATGGAGAGGAATTATTTAGAAGGGCCTGCAGTGACAAGACAGGGAGAATGGCTTCAAACTGAGAGAGTAGGTTTAGATTAGATTTTAGGAGAAATTCTTTACTGTGAAGGTGGTGAGGCACTGGCACAGGTTGCCCAGAGAAGTTGTGGATGACCCATTCCTGGAAGTGTTCAAGGCCAGGTCAGGTGGGGCCCTGAGCAGCCTGCTTTGGTGGAAGACGTCCTTGTCCACGGCAGGGGGCTGGAACTAGACCATCTTTAAGGTCCTCTCCAACCCAAACCATTCTGTTTTTTGTGTCTGCATGCCCAGCTTTCAAGCAGCTGAATCCAGGTGAGCTGGACCTCACCCTTAGCTTGTTTTGTACTTTCACCTTGTTGGGTTTGCCCCTCCACATGTCAATGCCCCCATTTCTATAGTGCAAAAAGATTAGTGCATCCATGGCCAGCCATTTCTGTGTGTGCCCAGTGGACTGAATTTGCTGGAAAATTCACATTTTTTAATAAATAACCCCAAACCAGCAGGACATCAGTCACATGAAGTGACACAACCGGGTGAAAAAAGCCCCAATGATGAATGGGAAAAATGAGGAACACACAGCAAAACTTCAATGAAGACAATGGATGTGGAAGGAGAGGTGGCAGGGACAAAGCACACTCAGCTAGTTCACAAACTCTTGGTGAGATTCATCCTACCTGAGCTGAGGAAAACCGACCAAAAAGGTTGAATAGACTCCCTGTCTTTTGTCTGGAGCCCAGCTGTTGCTCCCACAGCAAAAACCTCAGGGTGTACGTGGATCTTGCACAGTACCCAATCTTTCTGTGTCAGAGATTCACTGTAACAAATGGCAGCCAAGCACAATCAACTCACCAGGAATCACCTCAGTGTCTCAGGAAAAGTTGTCATTTCCACTCTAATTTTTCGTATTAAAATGTGAACTTAAGTATGTCTCTTGAGAATTTTTCTGTTCCCACACATCAGTCCAAGTACTATCAGTGATGGCTCACCTGGGCAGGTTGGCTGGACAAGAATCTCCCTACAAACTTTAGGGGGATGCTGGTGTTTCAGCCTCCTCTGCTGGGGTCTCACAACCAGTCTATCCCACCAGGAAAGAAAATACAGGGACCAGCAGCATGCTAGAGGGAACAGCAGCTTCCCCTGTGCCTCACAAAGCACAGGCTCCGTAGCACCCTTGGAAACATTTCATAGAAAGGCAGAGCACCCATCAGCAGTGGAAAGCAGCAGCCTGCCATTCGTGCAGATGCAGCAGTATGTGACAATGCATGGGTAGTGAAGCCAGCTGTGAGCAGCACAGATGAAAGGCACCGTGAAAAACACGGTAGGAGAAGCACAACGACGAGAGTACAGTATTTTCACTTTCCATCTGTCGATGCCTGCCTAACGGCAACTAGAAGGAGAAGTGAGAAAATGATGCCTCTAAAGTTTTATTTCATGTCTTATCTGCTATTTACCGTGTTACATAAAGGCCCAGTCTAGAGCTACTTCAATGATCACGAAGCTTAACACGAAGATGTGTGGAAGGGCCTCAAGTTTAGCACCTGTTTTCTTCACTTGGCTGCCCTGGTCCTCTGGACAAAAGCAAGTCTTGGGAAATGACTGCCAAAGCTTTGCCTGTGACCAAAACACAGTGGAGGACTGGCAGGAGGACGAGTAACCGACAGGAGCTGATAACAAGTTGCCTTTGCTAATTACTGTTTTTAAAGTCCAAAGTCATTGGAAAAAATGAGTAAAGTTAGATTTCACACACTAACGACAAGAAAGTGCACTGGAATGTCTGAGTCACCACTCTGAGCACTCCTAATTATACAGAGATATAGTTTTCATAAGCTGTGTTACATATTACAAATGTGTGCAAAGGCTCAGAGCAGCCTGCTGTCTGTCATTAGGCATGCTGTTTACCAGGAGATTTGAGGCTGGCTGAGATGACCCGGTGGGCTGCACTTAGAGGGGTGGGTTTCTTGTAGGTGATTTTATTTGTTTTACGCAAAATTGGAGCAAAGTCTGAAACCATCAAACTGAAATAGCAGGTAACGATTTTCTTGCAAACGTGGAAGCTGGGTTTTTACCCAAGCCCACGCTCACATGCAGTGAGCCCTTCAACCTGTGTCTGCACAGGGCCCGGCTCAAAACCTGCCACGGTGCCGGGTCTCTTGGGAGTGACTCCAACACATATAACAGGCTTGCTCTGTGTGTGTGTGCCTTGCTGGCAGCCTAAGGGGCATTTGGAAACCAACTCTGGTCCAAACTTCACAGTCCAAACTGAGATAATTGCACAGGGCAAGGCAGTGCAAGTGGACCTGGGGAGGTTTGGCCGGTGTCCTGGTGCGTCTGGGTGGAGCAAGGCCAGAGGTGCCTTTGCTAGAGGATGCTGCTCTGGTAGCTCCTGGACCAAATCTGCCAGCCCTGGGTAGGAGCTGCCTCAGGCACCCAAAGGCACGTCGGAAGGCAGAGGGTACCTCTGCGCAGGCTCGCCCTCGGTCGTCACGCCGGCTTCACGGGTAGTCCCAGGGCAGCCAGCATGTGGGCCCTGTCAGGAGACAAGTTTCCTGTGGGGCACATGGACCAGGAGCTGCAGAGCCAACGTCAGTCTGCCCTGCAAGGTGTAAAGATGTCCTTTCACCAAGTGACCTCCTGGGATGCTGGTCGCAAGGCTGTGAATTGGCTGCCCCAATTCCAGAGGCAGTGCCAGCCCCCAAAACTGAGTACACTGGTAGTACTTTTCCTGGATTACCTTCACAGTCGTGTGACTAAGTTTCCCAACAAAGCAGGCAAGCAATTAAAGAGCTGAGTCCTCATTACAAAAACTAACCACACCACAGGGCTTGTGACAGGTACCTGGCGTCTCCAGCACGATTGCCTGATAAGCGTAAAGCTTTGGAAAAATCCAGCGTGGAAAGGGTTAGGAGCTCAGTTGTGTAACTCTTTTAATAAGTTGTTTTGTCATAAACCATATGATAAACAGGCAGGAACAGAGGCAGGAGGATGGGAAGGAGGAGGAAGCGGAGGAGGAGGAGGAGGATGGAAGGCTCCTCTTAGCTCCTAGCATAGCCCCACAGGCTGTGGAGGCTGTAGGTCATTAACTGCTGGTGACTAATGTTGTTATCTGTTTTTTTACCCCTTTGAAGTGGTAATGTTTCATCTGTGGTTTGGCCTCTTCGTCCTTTTGTTCAAAACAAGCCTTGTTTGCCTTTCCCTTCTTATCCCCCCATGGTTCCCCTCCCCTGGGATGGGAGGTATGGGTGGGGAAGCCCAGTGGCTCCCTGAGGGTGAGGATGTGCAGCCCCACACAGCAGACTGGAGATGAGGGGGAAAAAAGGCAATTTATGAGTTTTGGACCCCAGGTTTGTATCCTCTCCAGAAGAGCTGGCACCCTCTGCAGCAAGGACCTCAACCCATCCAGCTTCACTGCCACCAACATTTCCCCAGCCAAGGAGCAGATCAGAGAGGACACCATTGCACTGCAATGAAGGTTTTAAAAGAATTTAACTGTGAAAATAACTCCTGTTGGCTTTCTGCTAGCCCAGATTCCCAGGAAACACTGTGGTGCGGACCCCGTGCCTCCCCACTCCCGGGGCAGGGGCAGCTGATGACCAGAGCCAGCTAATTGCCGCAGGAAGCTGCAATTGTGTGGTGGCCAAGGCTCTCTGAACGTGTTAGGCAAGCTGGCATCCCAGGATGCTTGGTTTAGTCCCCACGGGCCTGGCTTTCCACTGCACCAGGGTTTTTTTAGCACATTTGTTATATTTTCCATCCTATGCTGGGAATGGTGCCTGCTTATCAGTGTCACCATTACCCCAAGAGGGAGAGATGCCCTGTGGCACGATGCACCAGCAGGAGGGCTAGAGGTGCCCTCTCTGCTTTCCAGCAAAGTCCTGGGAGAGCAAAAGGGGCTGGGCAGCTTTGCTGGGCAGCAGTTGCATGTGCTGGGATGTGTCCCTGCCTATTGGAGCACCTCAGCCCCTGGTGTTCGCACACACGTGGCTGCACACGTGGCTGTGGATGTTCAGCTCCCTGTGAGACCAGGTTTTCCCCGTGGTGACAGCGCTGGCAGGGTGTGTGAGCACGCGTGTGGGGTCCCTGGGTCTTCCTCCTGCTCCCCAGGGTGTGCCAGAGTGAGGCAGGTCTGGTTTCTTTCGGGGAAAAATTCTAACCAGCTTGAATGGCATAAGAAATTACCTGAAACAGAGCTGAGACACAGTAAAGCATGAAAAATATAACAGGAGCTTTCTGGTAGTGGCAGCCTGGGGTGTTTTATGGTGGCAGGTCAGTGTCACAAGATGGGCAAGGGGAAGGGGGCCCTCTCCCAGCTCGTGTCTACTTTTTCCCTTTTGGAAAGGCGTTGTTTTTATATTTGACATCCGAACACTTTTCTCCCAGCTGCTAAATGAAACTCTGAGTGGTTTATTCCTCTTTTTGAAGGGGTCAGGGAGGGGGCTGAAACGTGAGCCCAGATGCAAAGGTGCAAATTCAGCCTCAGCATCACAGACTCCACCGAAGGAGCCACAGCTCTTCACATTTCTGGAGAGATAATTAATCCCCTGAGGTGGCTGCTGGCTGCTGTTTTGGGGAACCAGTTTGACAGTCAGGGACTAGAGCATTAAGGACCAGCTATTTAGAGGCAGCTGAGGGTGCAGAAAGGGAGGAATATTTAACTTAAACAAGAATTTTAAGCTTGGGGCCAGGGTGGCCATGCTTGTGAGAACAGAATGGAGGGGGATCTAATTTTTAAATAAGTGCCACCTCACCTCTGCCTCGTGCCAGCCTCCCCCAACCCCTCCCCAGTAACAGGCTCTTCACCATGATGCAAAAGGGAAAAAAAAAGAATAGAAAGAGAACAGGGAAATTCTTGAGATTCTTTCCGATGGAAAAAATGTCTCCACTTATCACTCAGTGTCAACAGCAGCAGACACCTGTGCTTAAACACCCAACAACAGGGACAAGCCAAAAGGTAACCTAAAGCCTCTGCTTCTACCTCCCCACGGGCACGCAAGCAGGACAATGGATTTGGACACTTCTCCATCAACCCGGTGGGGCTGCGGCCAGTGACTACAAAGCTGTGTGAAGGCAAGCTTTGAGGTGGCAAAGCTGGCAGCATCCCGCGGCCAGGAAGTGCCTGCAGCCCGGCTGCGGGAGCCAGACGTTATCACGCGGTCCTTAATTAGGCTGTCACCTACTTATCTCTCCCTCCTCCCCATCCTCCCTCAAGCTCTTGCTTCATCACATGCTGTGGCACTCACTGCTTTCCCGTCATCCAGTCTGTGTGGAAGCTCAGGAAGGGGGTCTGTGGACACGGGACAGGGTGGTAGGCGGGCACTGGGGAACCTGGCGCGCTGCTCTGCGAGTGACAGGGGTTTTGGCTCTCGTGGTGCCACAACAGGGCACACCTGGGCCACGTGCTGCCCATTTTCACCTGCTGGCAATGCCAGGCCCTTCAGGTACTGCTGCTTTTGGGGATTTCTTGGTCAACCCATCAAAGCTCCTGCTCTTCCCACTGCCTCGTCCATCGCTCCCACTGATAACCAGCAGCCAAACTTTCCCCCATTCCCTTCCCACCTTTCTTCAAGTTCTTGTCCTTGGAAAATATCACAGTTTTGGGGAAGAGGAGCTCCAAAAATTACAGCAGCCTTGTGTTTTTTGGGTCCTATGCAATGCATGATTGTTGGTAGGAAGCCACTTCAACCTGACAGTCTGGTCAGAGGAACACCTGTTTCCCATCCCTCTGTCCTCACCCACTTCCTGCGTGATGTTGAGCAAGCTGCTGATTTCCTACATTAATTTCTTAATTAATGCTAACATTTCAGCTTGATTCCTACCTGTGAAGAATAGAAATAATGATAATAATATTAATAATGATAATAATACTACTAATAATGAAGGCCATTCATAGAATTGCAGAAACACCCTGCGTGTGAAGATGGAGAGATGGCCGATGATTAGTGAATGTGAAATCATAGAATGGTTTGGGTCAGAAAAGACCTTTAAAGGTCATCTGTTCAACCCCCCTGCAATGAACCTACATCACCAGATATCACTGCACGTCTCCCTCATGTTTCTTTCCTTATTTCTGTTGCTGCTACACTCCTCCTGGCTTGGTCAGTGATGATGCTATTGAGATGTTTTCTAAATAGAGAAAATTATCTCACACAGTCAATAGGAGTTAATTTATCCTGCCAGGAAGTTACATCTTGGTTAACGTACATGCATCCCACAGCATCTGAGCCACCAGAATGGAAATTTGGCTCACACCTGCCTCCAAGACCTGGTACATCCTGACTGATGCTTGTTAGCTGAAATGCTTGGATTTGGTGTGTGATTGCTCTCAGCACCTCTTACAGCAATGCAGATGTGTCAGGGGGATGCCTACACCTGACCTTTCCCAGTGCAGGTTTAACTGTTTAATCCCATATATTTTTGCTAATAGAGATCCAAACAGTGAGAGTTTACTAGCATTGCTGTAGCAATTGGAAAATGACTTTTTCTCCTGTTATCCAGAGTTTTCCCCAAAATCAAACCACCAAGAAGCGTCTGCTAAGCGCTGCAAAATTTAGCATCATTTGGTGCCTGTAATTCTACAATTACTCTTCAAGGCTCATTTGCTTCAAGATCTTCAGGCTGTAAAGTTATGGGAGTGTGGTTAGTTGATTTTCAGGAATGTCTACTCTCTGGCAGGGGCTGGAGAAGGAAAGAACCGAAAAGAAATGCATGCAAATTCAATGACATAGCAGGAACTTTAGAGGCATTTCAACACAGCAATACCCACAGGCATAGGAATTGTAATTGTGCAGGGGAAATACGGCCTTTCCAGCTCCTACGATTTTATCAGGAGTCTGGTAATTTCCAGAGTGTCCTTAAAAGCCCAGCTGCTGGAATCATCTCATTGTTAGGGAGTCTCAGCTTCCTTTTAAAAGAAAAAGAGCATTTCCAGTCCTTTTTTATTTTTTCCCAGAGAAAATCTTTAGAAATTAAAGTAAGGTGAAGGTTCAGACATGGAAGAAAAAGAGAACTCAGGTCATACCAAAGCTAAGCAGAATATTAATGCAAAGATCTACAAGCTTATTCAGTGGGTTTTTTTGGTTTTGGAAAAACTCAATGCCAGAAAAAAACCTGTCACCATTTTTAGCTGAACATCTGATTTGCAATCACTTGTGCTTGGCTGCCCCAGCCTTCTGTCCTTTCTTGGAAAAGCCTTTGGTGGCTCCAGGGTGGGGCAGGAGGAGATGTCAAGGCTCTACCCTTGCTCTTTTTCTTTCTCCTCTCCTCATTTTCACCTGTGACCTGCAGTTCTCCAGTTCTTGGGGCCCTAGAAGTGTCTGCAGGGCAGCTGGGCCCTTTATGGGATGAGTCCTGAGGACCAGTTTAAGCCTCCATGTGGATGTGGTGGAGAAATAAGGGAAGGAGAAAGGCAGCTGAGCAGAGCAAGGGGAGGAGAGGAGTTTGCCTTGACCAGAGGATATGCCCTTCCTTTCCAAGGAGGGCTGTTGTACAGACCTGAGGTGGGATGGATTCCCAGACAGAAAGCAAAAACATTCCTTGCTTTTTAAAGCAATGCACCTTTCCCTCAGAAAATGGCTTTTTGCTAGAGGCCGTGAGCTTTTACAGCACCTTCCAGTAGTACTGTAAACCTGCCCCCTCCTTCCTCGGGGCGGTCACTCGAGCAAGGCTGGAGATAAATAGTCAGAGATGGGAAAACTTCATGGGTTTAGAAGCTTCACTCTACTGAATCAATATCCAGAGGTTTCAGCACTTACTTTGAGTGTGTTTGGATTTAACTGGGCCTCCTGGTTCCTGGAGGCAAAAAATGAGCTCTGTCACATCATGTGTTCTGGTTTCAGCAGGCCCGTGGCAATGCAAGCACAGTGCCAATTGGCAATTCCCCTGGAACAGCCCTCTGGCTCCCCAAGACACTTCCCAGCTGGTGACTGCAATCCTCTCCCAGCGAGCTGTCGGCTCTCACAGAGGAGGTGCATGTACGGTGTGCTCTCCGTAGCTTTGCTGTTGGTCCAACATCCAAATCCCAAACTTCCAGACTGGGTTTTGGGATTTTTGTGTGAGTTCTGCAGGACGTTTCTGGAGGTGCAGGCATTGTGACGTGATGAACTGTTCTATGTGAAAAGCAGGTGGAGCAGTCTGAGCCCTTTCCTGCAGTGCCTTTGTGCCAGCAGTGGGGGCTGCGTGGGAAGGACTCCTGCAAGCTCAGTGCAGCACTGAGCTCTGATCCCCTTTGATCCCCTTTTTGAGCTCTGATCTCCCCTTTTTCTTCGTATTCCCATGAAGTCCCCCTCTCTGTCTCACGGCCTGTGCGGTTCTGCCAAAGGTTTGGTTTCATAATGCTGCCAAAATGTCTCACTGAAACCTAAGAGTGAAAATATTTCTGTTTCTGAAAGGTCCCATGTTGCTGCTGACAAGGAGTGAACTCTTTCTTCCCATAGACAAAACCCTAAATGTCTGTTCTGGCTCTAGCAGACATTAACTTCAGCCTAAGGAAAACAGCAACAAATCAGGAAAGCCAAGTTTCCTGCAGAAAGCCCAATGTTTGGCCAGCCGGTAACTGAGTGCTAATTCCAGGAATAAAACAGCTGCTATCCTTGCACACAGGCAGTTGTCGTGGAATTTAAAGAGGAAATAAAATGGGGAGGGGAAAAAACAGCAAAAAATTCTTCAAACATCATGTATAAAACCATGCCAAAGGTACAGAGCAGCAGAAGTTCTCATTCAATGAGTTGCTTGATAGGTCAGCAAATACTGCAGGTGAAATTCTGGGTCCTCTGAAGCTGACTGTCAAAACTGGAGGCTGGTTCTTTCTCACAGACCAGGCTGTGCGTGTGTACCTCATTTTGCCTAAAATCTGTTTTGCCTAAAATCATATTGCAAAATTTGCCTTTTGCAATCTGTTTTCACGCTGTTCATGGGAAATGCTGAGTCCCAGTCCATGGAAAAACAGAGACTGAGATTGCAGCCTGCAGGAAGTCAGTGTGGGCCTACAAGTACAGTTTCAGGGAGGCTTCAAAATCTGGGAATAAGTAGTGACCAAACAATTTCTGCTGCTGATTGAGTTGAAACAGAGAGTTTTACCTAGGTGGGAACTTGCACAGTCCCCATCACTTTAACATCTTGATGCTTTGTTCTCTTTATTGCATTCATTCTCATGCAGCACCAGGAGGTGCAAGTCTCTCCTAGCACAGGTGAAGCAAATAATCAGAGAGATTGCTGAAGTCTCTTAACCTGGCTGTCCCGCCTATGAAAGGTCTTTGCCTTCAGCTGTGGCTTACTACTGATGCAGGGTCTTTTTCTGGTCCACCTCTCTTTTGTCTCTGCCCCTTCCTCCTGTCAAGACCAAAATGGCTTCCTCTGTATTTAGCAGAGGTGCTGTGCAACACTGAAGAGCAACATCCTGAGCTAAGCCCCAAAATAGCTTTTGTTCGTGCTGCCTCTTACCGAGGGCTCCTGTGTGCACAGGAGCTATTTCTAGTTTCCGTCTGCCACATCTGCTTCGCTGTCCTGTCTTGTATTCCCCTTTACTTTTCAACTTCCTTCTGTGAGACTCCTTTTCTTCTCTCTCCTGATTCTGCTTTGCTGTCCATCCCCCCAGCCGTGCGTGGCCTGGGTAGGTTGGGCTGATGGGGTCTGCCCTCTCTTCCTGGGGCACCTCAGGGCCCTGTGGGTATCCCCTCCCTTTGTAGGAGGCTCCTCTCCTGGTCCGTGCAGAAGGCACTGGGCCTCTTTGTGGCATGACATTGGTCTGTGTGCATCAGAAAACAGAACAGCTCTGGAGGAGGGATGGCTTTGGACTGGCTGAGGAGCTGACATCACTCAAAAGCTTTTAAAGCTCCTGTCATTGGGTCTACAAAGACTTCGGAGTGTGTCTATAGATGCAATCTTATAGATTGCCAGAGTGAAAAAAATATTCCCTTGTCCTTTTTCCTTTTCCACTATCAGAAGACACCTGGGGAGGGGAAAGCTGTGCTCCCAGCATCTGACTGCCCTCTCTGTGCTGCTCCGTGGCAGGAGGTGGGAAATCGGCGACATCACTGTGCTGTTTGCTTTGCCTCCCTGCAAAGTGCCACTGCTGGCACGGAGCCACGGCTGGGGCAGCCTGCTGAGGTGCTTTGCTCTCTCTTCCTCTCTCCCCAGCAGCCTCTTGCCTTCATGGGAACAATGGGATGATGTGACTGGAGCCTTATAAATACTAACTCGCCTTTGAGGCTCTTGCACCAAACAGGAAGCACAAGACAGCCCCAGAATAGAAATTCAGTCCTTGCTCTGCTCCTGGGCAGAGGCTGCTCCCAGGGAATGCTGCCTGCCACACCCCTCCTCACGTGGCCAAGCTGCTCTGCCCTACTCTGTGTTCCCCAGGCCCGGTGCTTTGACTGGACCACGGTCACCAGGAGGTCGTCCCCTACCCGGAACTGGCAGGCAGGTGGATTTTGGGATGTGCCTTGCCCTGGCACGGCTGGGCCTGGCAAGTGATGTTTCCTACAAGGATGGAGATGTGTCGGGAGAGTGGCAGGAGCCTTGGGAAGGTGAGCAAGGAGGTGACCCTGGTTTTGAGGTCAGATCACGGGAGGCTGTGCTGTGCCTGCCCCTGTTACCCCCGCTCTGAGGTAGGTTGCTTGTTGCTAGAATTGCAAATATCCCCTTGACCTGCTAACAACTTACCCTCTCCAAACTCATTTTCCCTTTTACACCAACCAGTGGGGTGTTAGCACATGAACTTGCAGCTGCTGCTGGGGTGTTGTTCCCTCTCTAACACATTTACTGGGACATCTGCTGAAATCAATAGACCTTTAGGAAGTACCCTGAAAGGGTGTTGATCCAAGTGGGGATGCACACCAGGTGGAGAGTTTGGATGCGTCAGCCAGACTGCAGGACCTCTGCTAAAGCAAAACTTTCACGCCTGCTTGCTTTAAACTGCCCTGAGCATCCCGAGTAATCCCCTTGCTCCCTCTGCTCGTCCTTCATACTTGGTGTGTTTTCAGCTCCTGAGAATGGGCATGCAGCATTTCAATGAGGCTCCAGCCACTGAGACCTGCTGCTCCCTCTCCTGCAGCCCAGGAGTCATGTGACAGTGCTGGATTTTGGATGTCAGAAGATTAATTTGTGCTGGGCAAGTGCTGCTCCTGGTGCAGAGACAACGCTGTGTGGGTCAGTGGTGCTGAGCAGGCACAGGCGTGTGGTGGTGCAGCAGGGTATCACATGGTGCTGAGGACAGCCACAGCCTTCCCAGGAAAGTCCTGTTGTCCCCCAGGCTGTGACTGGCTTCCTGTATGAATGAGGATCACGGAGCTGTACCTATTACACTGAGCTCTTTGCAGCAAGTGCCATCTCCCAGTCTTTGTGCTGTAATGAATATCTTCACGCTGGAAGCGAAGTACCTGCAGAACTGGCCTCTGGTATAAAGGCAGGAACCATGTTGTGGCCAGAGCTGAATCTTTGGTGTTGACTTTATTAGGAAGTATTTGGGCTGGGAAGGGTCTCAGTAGAGATGCTTAGAAAAGACCTTTGCAAGAGAGGTGTTCCAGTGTGCGTGAATGAGCTTGCCCTCTGAGTGAAGAAGGATGCGATGATGTCTTCCTGGAGGATATTGGGTGACTTCCTAGCTCAGGGACCCATCAAACCTCAAGGTTTTCCTGAAGACTGATGCATATCCAGGCTCTGGGGCTGTGAATGGACTCTGGAGCTGTAGTCATGTCCTTACCTGACAGCATGGCACATCATGCCTCTACCCAGTCTCTCCATCAGTGTCTGAATTGCTTTAGGCTTTGTGAGGTTGGGAGAAGAGGTCAGAGAGCTGGGGACAGGCAAAGATGTTCCTCCCTTTGTGCTATTGACATATCTTAGCACGTTTTTATTTGGTATTTCCTGGAGTTTGTCCTGAGCAGCTAAATGTAAGTAAAAATGGGAAATTTCACATGGAGGAAGAAACTAGCTTTGGTGAGCCCCAGCCTGGCATCTTGGATGCTTCTAGGCAGCCCTTTGAAGGAAAAAAAAAAGCCCTTTGAAAGCCCATTTCTAGGGGCTTTCACTGACAATGGGGACATCCTGACCTGAGTTGGTTACAGCAGACAAAACTTTGCTTTATTTCCCTGACCATCTTCATTGCTATTCTTTAACCTCAGCCTTGCCACTCTCCAAAAAGTACAGTAGTGATGATAATGTGCTGCTTTCATCTGCAAATCATGCTGTTATCTACTGGTGGAAACAGCCAAAAAATGCTGCTGTGCTGCTGGTAGGGAAAGGATGTCAGGCCACTTCTCAAATCCTCTGTTTAGTTTTTGGACTCCTCACCCCAACAAAGACATTGAGGTGCTGGAGTGTGTCCAGGTGACAAGAAGGAGGAAATTACCTCAGGTTGCATCAGTGGAGGTTTAGATAAAGGAAAATTTCTTCACCAAAAGGGTTTTCAAGCCCTGTGCAGGCTGCACAGGAAAGTCACCATCCCTGGAGGCATTTAAAAGATGTGTAGATGTGGCACTTAGGGACATGGCTTGGTGGTGGACTTGGCAGTGCTGGGTTAATGATTGGGCTGGATCATTTTAAAGGCCTTTTTTAACCTAAATGATTTTATGATTTTCTACCTTGGCACTCAGGACGTGCCAGGCTTCCTTTGCATGTGTAGGTAGTCACAAGGGTCACCAAGCTTGCAAAGTTTCAAGATAGGAACAGGATTTTCTGACATCTCCAATAACCATCTCTGATCATTATATTAACTGGGGGAGAAGGAGTTGAACTTGTAACTTGTGTGAGACTGAAAGTGTACCTGGGTTTTAGCAAGGTTTTGTATGATAGTGGCCCTCTGGGAGTTAGGCTGAGATAAAAGAACGTATCACTGCATCTTCCTGTGGCTGTGTGTGAAGTTTCCAAGTTACAACACTCATTCTCAGCTTCATGCCCCAGTGCTACTGATAATTCATGTTTCCATCTTCTATCATGCATGAGGTTAAACATGACATCTCGTGAAATGCTGAGTGTTCTTCCTTGCACCTCAAGGTGACAAGCTAGGGGCAGATATGCTGAGAAGGAAATAGATTTAGAAAAATACAAAAACATTTGAAGATGAGGAGATGTGTTTTCACACTCTGTTTGCAAGCTGAAAGTGAAGGAGGAAAAGAGCAGGGACGGAGCTTCTGTGTGGCAGCTGGGAACTGCATGGCTCAGGAGGCTGGGTAATGGGCTGTGAAAGTCCTTCACCTCTGGGTTCAGAGTGTTCATCCAGGCCAGAAGTGGGGGAATATTGTTGCTCTGGCAGAGCTGTTCAGTGGTTTCTGACAAATTAAAAGGACTTGATTCCTCTCTGAGAAGCCCTATTCCTGCTGCAGCAAGTGCTTCGGGAACCAAGAGCTGTTTTTGGCAAGACTGCGGTTGCCCTATTGGGAATTACCAGGCTGCGATTAGACCTGCTTATACAGGTGTGCACTTGTGACTTGAGCACACAAGTCTCCTCATCTGCTTGGTGACAGGTGAGAAAATGTGTGTACTCAACTCAAAAGAGCTGAAGAGATGGACTGGATATCAAAAGCAGTAACTGGCTGGACTGGCAAGACAAGAAGTGAATGAGAGTGCATTCCCATGGGCAGATCAATCCTTGGTGGTGGTAGCTGGGAGCCTGGAGAGCCACCCGGGATTACAACCAGCTCCCTGACCGTCCCTTCCTGGGAAAACGCTGGCTTCACATGTAGGTGCAAACCATTACACACTTGTTATCAATACTATATCAAAATGTGGCTGTGTCAGACCCTGGAGAAATTTACATTCAAAATTAGAGAATTTCTGAAGGACCAGTCATATGAAATTCAGGAGGGGAGAAGTATGAAAAGCACTTGCTATTCAGGAGAGGGCTGGGGAAGTGGCATATGCTTTTGGTGACTTTGCAGGCGTCAACAGTGACAAAGTGTAAACTTCCCAAGTCAGCCTGCGCTCGGCTGGAGGTGGTGGAAATGCTAAAAGATTGGTGCAAGCTGTGACTGCCTCAGGGGCTCTGGGCAAGGAGTGAAATAATTGGCTTGACCTCGGGATAGGTGTCAGACAGGCCGTGCTTGAACACTGCTTGTTTCAAGAGACATCAGAAAAAAATGTTCAAACCAGCCACTGATGGAAAATCTGCAGGAGGGAGCTTTGGAGCCCTCAGAAGACGGGAGTGCAGTTAACTGTGTGCTTCACTGATGAGACTGGACTGAACAGAGCTTTCACAGGAAGACCCATGAAAACTTTCGGGGAGGAAGAGGGAATATCCCTGCATTTCCTGCACGGCTCTTGAGAGACTGCAATGCTTTACCCATCCTAGGTGTGTTAGGAACCTTGACAAGGAACTTTAAGCATTGCTTCAAAATCTGGTGCAGGCAGCAGTCGCATCTCTTGTGCTGGGGTTGGGAGGGCTGTGGGCCGATGTCATGGGCTGAAATCCTTCTGCCAGTGATCAGAGGGAGGGCTGGGGCCTTACGTTTGCCTTAACATCTGATGCCAGCTGCCCAGAGCTGCTTGGGGCTTTTTGAGCTTATGCATCGCGTTATTGCAGTGACCTTTCTCGCATGGCTTTGGGCTCGGTGTCTGCAAGTCTACCCCTGTCTGTACTGAAAATAGGATTACTTTTTACTTTCTACCTCAAGAGGCAAGTTGAAATCCATAGAGCAGGATTTAAGCCGTTAAGTCATTCCTATTAATTAGTCTCCTGAAAGTAGAAAAGGCAGGGAGGTGCGAAGGCTCTTATCTCTGGGGTGGACTTTGCCGGAGTCCTTGGGGGCTTTTCTGTTTGCTCTGTTTCTGAGGTAAGTATGCTCACTAAGGTCCCGGGGGAGAGCAGGGTTTAGCAAACAAAGCCCTGTGAAAAGGGAGAGCCAGAAATAGAAAGGCTGTGAATATAGAAGCCCCAGGCAGTGTCTTCCTCCGCCTGGAAGAAGCTTTCCTTATTAGAAAAGCCACCCTCTGACTGGATCTCTGACGGCCCCAAGCAGTCAGGGGAAAACAAGGCCGTCAAGAGGCAATATTTTTTGAGCCAGAGCAAAGACATATCCATAAAAGAAGCAGCAGGAGGGAAGGTAGAAAGGGAGGAGGAAGAGGGAAACAAAGGGAAGTTGTAGCCAGACCTTTCACTGTCTGAAAACAGTCTTGCCGTTAACCCTTTAACAGTACTTTGAGCATCCTCAAGTCCTGAAAATCTGCTAATTAATCCACAATCTTGTGCGAAGGTGAAAACTTTGTGCAGGCCAAATTTGGACCATGTCTTGCTGAAGAAATGCTCTGCTTGTAGTTGATTCAGTGGTAAAGAGAAGTATTGACACCAAGGAGAAAGTTCCTGGGACATAACTTTGAATGGCTGAAAGGCAGTGAATCACTGGGAAGGAAACCTGGGGGAGATCTGGTGGTGTAAAGGTAATATCTCATATACCCATGTATGGACATGAAGTGCTCTCTGGAGAGTGTGACAAGCATTGAAGGGTTAAAAAGGATGACAAGGCAGAGGGACTTCTGACCTTTACAAAGTGATGTTCCCTATACTTAAGTGGTTCCCAAAGAAGACATTCTGTAACATTCCTCTGTTAATACACATCTTGGGGATTTTTAAAGAAATGTTTTGTATTTGGAGGGAGTAATGGAAATTCACAGAAAACGTGAAAACATGAGAAAGCTCAAACAGATTTCCAGGAAATTTGCTAGTAACAGGTTTTGGTTTTGTGGGTTGCAGTAGTGAGGCACAGCATGAAGGTGCTTTGTAACATCCCAGTACCTTCTATATTAATACCATTCTGATAAATTACGTCTTAAAAGGGTTATTATGTGTCTTCAAAGGGTGACAACAATGCTTTTTGTGTCTGTAGCTTCAGAGGGACTGCCCCACACCAGCTGCAATAACCTCTGTTCCCAGGAGAAGGGTTTTCAGGGATCCGCCTTGGGACTGCAAGCTCCAAACACAATTTATCTGCTTCCACTGTCCCCTTCTCAACGCTTGTGGCCCTGCTGAGTCTGACGCAGAAGCTGTGCTGGTGTCTCTTTCGTGCGCCTCCAATGGGGAGTATTGCATGTGAGGAGGAGCAAGTGTGAGGCAAACAAACCACGCAGAAAGAAATCCTGCAGAGAAAGCTCCGAGGGGATGTTCCCTGTGGGCAAGTGGCCTGCTCCGTAGGTTTGGTCCACTGACGTTACATTTCTCGTTGATGGCTTCCAACAGAAAGTCACGGGGTAATTCAAGACCTGAAGTAAGGGACATGTGGCGGGCATAGGAACACACGCCTGCCTTTTGGGGTGCCACATATTGCTAACCTGAATTACTCGCCCCTAAATCATATCAGAAACGTGTATGGCCGCTAAATACGGTCAGAGCTTCTCAGGGTGATGAGGCTGTTGAGGAAGGGTTAAGTAGAAACAATAGGATAAACTGGGCGAGGGGAAATGTCGGTTGAATACCAGGAAAACATTTCTTCACACTAAGGTCACTTGGGCTGGGAGAGAGGGAAGTGGCAGCTCAGCCAGCTGCCTTCCCCAGGCGTGGGTGGTTGTGGGGTTGGCGGTGCTGGGAGAAGAGGGATCGGGCTCTGCAGAGACTCTGCCCGGCAGTGTGTTCTGCCTCCGAGTGCCCAGGAAAGGCTGGAAAGGGGAAATGTCCTAATGCTTCTGTGCCCCCTGAGGGTTTTTACTTCGGCCCAGCAGCAGGGATGGGCTCTGAAATAAGTAAGAAGGGAAACCAGGGATTAAGTAAGGAAAAAGGAGTGGCCTTAAAAGAATTCATGATAAATAGGCAACAATCGCTGCCCAGAAATATCTGCAAAGAGAAGTGTGAAAGGGACACCTTTGGCCACGAACCAGGCTGATTAGGGATCCCTGATTGTAGCCTGGGGTGAGGCTCAGGCTTGGCATTGCAGTGGTGCTTTTGGCAATTTGGACTGCAACAATTCCCTGCACCCCTGTCCGGGTCAGGTCAGCACGCCTGGAGAAAATCCTGCCTCTGCAGCCAGGTTTTCTGCCGAGCTGGAAGTAAAACACGTTGCTCTAAATGGTAACCAGATAGGCTGCAGTGTGGATGTGTGACAGTAAACCTGTGTGCAGGCATGAAAGAGTCTGTCTGTCTAAGGAGAATGTAGATTTAGATATAAAATACAAAGGATAAATATGGAATCATGGAAGAAATATTTTTTTCATTTAGTTTTAGGAATATTCAGCCCTTTGTGCTGAAGACAGTTCACAGTATATGAGTAACAGGAAATGAGTCTCTGAAATATTCCCTTGCTTTTCTATATTGTACCTTACTACAAGAAAACCTCCAAAAAACAACAAAACAAACCCAAAATACACCCTACCTTTGGAAAACTGAATTTCCTCTTTTCCTAAAGATTACAAAGGGTATTTCTGGATCAAGGTTTTCATTGTCCTTTAAGGGTTGTCTGAGTGGAGATGGACTTTGTGTGTCAAAGCTTGACTCCACCTTCTGAAAGGTTGCTGTCAACACAGAATAGAGATGGGACACTAAAATTAATTCTGCAATAATTCACCTGCCAGTCATCCAGCTCAGCAACATCCCTAGTGTGACACCCCTGTTACTAGAAATCCTCTTTTTTCTTGCTAGTTTTTAGTTGCTAATTCAGATGTCATCTGAAGCTGCAACAGAAGAAAACACAAAGACTACCATTCATTACTTAAAGAAATTACTTGGGAGAACTGCTCAAGGTGTATTTGTACACCTGGGCAGTGTGAATGAGCCCACTAAACTATTACCATTACCAGGAGAACTGCAACCAGGAAACTTCAGAAAACCATCCAATTTTTTCAGTCCTTCTCTGAAGTCCTCAGAAGAGGAAGCCAGATGGGAAAGGAATTTATTATGGAATCTGACAATATTGGCATCTGGTTCCTTCTGGCCTGGGGACAAAACATCTGAGTGAATATTTGAAGGCTACTTTGCTGCATGAAACTGTGAGGTGAAGACATGGTCTCATCCCACTCTGTGGTCTAACTGGCCTCCTTGAATTCAGCTTAAGTAAAGACGTTGCTGCCTGGAAAGGTGTTGGGGGGAACTCAAGCCTCCTTCCTCTCTGCAGAGTCAGGCAGGAGAACTGGTTGGGGTTGTTCACTCCCAGGATTACTCGTGGCATCGTTTCCACTCTCTGTGGGACACCATTGTTCAGTCACTCCTTGGCTTGGCCTTCCCAGGCCCGTTGGAACTGTCAACACCTGGATGGTTCCAGCTGGTGATGGGGCAGCTCCTGGGTGACACTGACTGCTGGCCCTGGGTGACAGGCATGCCTTTTGTTAAAGACCTTTTGCTGCCACCAAGAAGTACCAAGTGGGTGCCACTGGCAGGCTGCAATGTGACACTTCCATATGGATATGCTGGCACTGCTGCTAGCCCCCTGCAGGGTGTGAGCCAGGAACAACAAAACCCATATGAGAAGGGATTGCACTGCCTGGGAAAGAGTTAAGGCAAATGTAGGTTTCACATTTTCTGCCACTAGTGACACCAAGGCAATGATATGAGTGGCAAGGCATTGGGTAGGGTCTGCCCAACCTGCCAGACCCTCCCTGCCTCCCCAGTACCCCCTCAAGAACCCACTACGACTTCAGGCAGGGACTGAAACAAGTGATGCAGTTAATGAACAGGAGAAAATTGAGGTGGTGGGAGATACCTGTCATCTTAGCTGGTGGCAGAGTGTGGATAAACGATGGTGGGGAGAAACCATCACGACAGTTTGGGGTGGCTCTGGCTGAAGCCACAGAGTGGGTCCTGGGGCAGCCACAGGAAGCAGACAGTGTTTGGCTGGGTGCTGCACTACTTCATCACTGCTATGCTTTCTTGCTGGAAACCTTTCCCCTGCCTGAAAATCCTCTCTTCCTCCCTTGTTTTTTTTCGCCACATTGATATGCCACGGTAATTCTGATTGGGTGAGATGGAGCTTGGCTTGCTTCTAGCAGCAGAGGGAATCCAGCAAACACCGTTGAAACCGGGATGAAATATGCTTGTTCTGTAAGGCTGAGTGGGTGGCTGTGAGACACTCGGCTGCCTGGAGATACTTCAGATGAGTAAACAGGGGTAGGAAGTCCCAGCCCAAAAAGAAGTCATAGCAGAGACCCAAATTGTGCTTGTAAGATGAGTGAGTACAGAAAAGCTGGTTTGATGTCACACAAAGTTTAAAGCTTTGGCTTCACCCATGTGAAAGGCCTTTGGAGGAAGAGGGAGCCCTAGGAAAGAGAGATGAACCTAATATCCAACAGGATAGGAAATTCTCATGCCCCATGAGACCAGCTAACTGGTGGAAACAATCTCTAGTGCCCTGTCAACTGGAGACAGCAGCCCACTGCAGCAGGATTACTAGAGACTTGGAGATTTGCAAAGGAATGGAACCATTTTATTTTGTTTATCTTTCCATTTTAAATCAAAGCTAAGTTATTCCATCCTCCTCAAACCACCAGGCTGAAGTTCCAGTCTAGCCTGCACCCACAAAACCACACTGACTTCAGTGTGTGAGCTGCATCCAGCCTTTGGCCCTAAACCCCACAGGAGCTGAGACACCTCAGTTCTGGGTTTGGCCAGATCATGCGAATGGACACTCACAGTGCAGCCCTGGAAATTGCAGGAGGAATTTTTTGTTTGATTTCTGATATTTCCTTTCCTGCCAAGCTGCTGCATGGAGAGCTTGGTGCCTGCAGCAGAGTGAGTACAGGCACTCGTTTCCAGAGCCAGCTCTGGCTGGAAGCAGCCCTGGGTTTCCCACATGGTGTGGTGAAGCAGCCCTGCGAAAAGCATCCTGTGGTCCTGACAACAGGGAATTAACCAGAGGAGCCAAGTGGCAGTGGCCTCTCTGGAACATTTTCTGCCACCATGAAGATCAAAAAGCTGTGATCGTTTTTCTGCTTCCCAGTGTAGTAGGTGATGTTGAGCAAGGAAAGCTGAGTTCAGGCAAAGGATTGTATTCAGGCATCTGGGGAAGAGGTTTTGGGAATCACAGTTTATAACTGATAAAACTGACACTTGGTTGGCCTGATTTTTTTCAGAGATGTGTAGCATGTGTGTCCCCTGTGTGACTGCACTTGTAGCATGGGCATTTGCTATTTAATATTTGCTATTTAAGATCAGGGCATGGATACGTTAGGCTAGGAGCCTGGACACACAGGAACCTCCCCTGTAAACCTTTCCGTGATAGTTCAAAGCACAAAACTAGAGAAGGGAGGAAAACCGTTTTCGATCCTCTTCTCTGTTTTGGTTTTTTGGGCTTTCAAGGAGTCTGTGAAACTCTGAGAGCAAGGAAGTCAGGACCTTTGGGTGACCAGTACTCAACATATTCTCCATATTGTCATAACACCTTCAAGAGTCTTTGGGTAACTGGATCAAGGAAACACAGAGTTCTTGCACTGCAAGAAGGATGAGTTGATAGGTTTTGATCAAGTACTGAGTTTGGTTGGGAGGTTGGGTTGGACTGAAGTGTCCCCTCTGCCACATATAATCACTTAATTTCTGGCCCTTCTTAGTGCAGTGACAGAACTCTGAGTTCAACAGGATGGAAATCTAGCTAAATAGTTTAAAAAATACTATTTATTTCATGATTCCTCACGAGACGTGGCATCACTTGTTGGGTCTGAGATCTATACAAGCTTGTGTCTTTAATGCTGGCAGTGAGAGGTTGGGGACAAGTTTAATCACTTTTTTTAACCCCCTAACATGCTTGCTATTGTCTTGGGAACTCCAGCATTTGAGTAATTCTGTTCTTTCTGTCCCTGGTTATCTCTTTGCTGCTGGTGAGATGATTTGATATGCAGCAAGGCCAGTACAACATTTCAAGCCTCCTTGCTTCTGCCTGCCTTCCTCCCAGCATGGTGAGCAGAGTTATCACCCTCTTTCAGACTTTGAATAGGGTGCTTTCAGAGCAAGCCCCAAGTACCTGGGAATATTTAAAGCAGCACACATGAGTGTTGTTTTATTTTTTTAGCTCTGCACTGACATTCCTGTGTTATCGACCCCCAGAGCTTGTTGCTTTCATAGGGAGGAGAGCTAAGAATGGTCCAGGAATGTGATGTTCCACTCAGTCCTATCTCTTATCAGCACACATGAGGCTGCTGTGTCTTGTGGAGAGCTTTTCCATTGCCGTTAGCAGCTCGTTTCTTCTCCTAAAGTTGCTTTTCACTTTATATATATCCTGCCTGTTCTCCTTGCCGAAATACCCATCCATCTGAAACGGCGGCCACCTTTCATTTCCTTTGAAATCCCTTCAGCCCATCCTTCGAGCCCAGGGCAGGCTATTCCGGCTTGCTCTCAGGGCACTCAAGTGATGTCCCTCCCCACCTACTCATTTTGGAAAGAGCCTTCTCTGAGGCAGTGTCCGTGTTGTGCTTCAGAGGATGCTGATGGGCAGGGGGGTCTGGTGCAGGGAGCAGTTCCCTGCAGACAAAACCCAATCCCAGGTGCATCCCCTTAGCACAGTGGTGGGTGAAATTGCATCTGCAAGAAGCAGGTATAAATACATAGGTAGAAAGCTGTAGGGAATGATGTCTTCACAAGCCTTGCCAAGGGCGCTCCAAGGGCCAGGCTTTGCCTTGAGCATCAGTTGCACCTCAGTTCCCACATGGGCGTGGTGGGCACCACGTGGACGTGTGGTGGTGCTTGGAGAACCCGACCCCAGAGGGAGTCTTTTAGAGAGACTGATAAAGACAACCAGCCATAAAAAAAATAAGAGAGATAAAAATAAAATCTAAAAAAACCCAAAAAACCTTTGGTATTTGTTTAAGAGATAAGATAAGCTGACAAAAATGCAGAAGACAATTGTTTACACACGCACACAGACACATGCACCAGGAAGAAAATTCTTTTCCAAAAATAGCTGCTGACTTTTTATTTATAGACTTTTTTTCCTCCCCTTTCTTCTGACATGAAGCAGAACATTTACATAAGGGGCAAAGAGATCTGATGATGAATAACTGTTTCTTGAGCAGACCAAAGTCCTCATTAGACCTGCCAGCAGGGACAGATGTCTGGGCCCAGGGATAGCACCAGAATTAGCAAGTATCATTTAACTGTCTGAAGTCTTCAACTAACAGTAGACAATCTCCTAGAAGTTCAGTGGGATTTTTTTCAAAGCATCAAAATTATGGCAGGTCTGATTTATTCAGTTTTAAAAGTTTCATGGGGCAGAATAAAAGGCTTAGTTTGTGTCTGAGCTACACCTTATTCACTGTGGCTTCTGCTCCCAGGCCCTTGGCCACCTCCTGGCCAGCAAGAGAAGTATGGTGGAAGTCCTCGTCGAGGCTGGAGTGCCGGACTGTGGGCTCAGGGGATGATGAAGGCGGAGGAGGAGGCAGGTTACAAGGGAGAAGCTTTGCACTTTGCAGTGCACGTAAAGCAAGGTGCCGCCACCAGGCAGAGGATGACGGGAGCGGAGGCACGGAGAAACACGGTCTTGAGCTTTGTGTGCGTGTATTTTTAGTCTCGCGGAGCACAGACCCAAACTCTGGATAAAAATAGCTATCCACTTACATAACATCCTTGCTTACATCCCTGCTGGAGCCCTGGGAGGCTCCTGGAGCAGGGGGCTGTCGGCCGCAGCGCAGCCGTGGCTCGGCGCGGACGCGCATCCCGGCACTGCAAAGCCGAGATTGCAGCCTTGGCACCGCACAAGGCGTGCGACAGCAGATGCGAAGCAACATCCCAGCTCCGTGGTCCCAAGGGTGGGGCAGGGTGTTGACCAGGGCAGAGAGATGCAGACGGGGCAGTTCTTCCCCTTTTTTTTTCCTATTTGCCCATGGCAAATGGGCAGCATGAAGAAAGGACGAGGGAAGGGTTTTCCATTCTATGGGTTCCTGGTTTGGCTTTGTTAGGGTTTCTTGAGCAGTAGGTAGTCCAGATACTGAGCCCTTGCTTTCCGTTGCCTTGCAGTGGGAGTTGTTGGTCTGACATGGCCCAGTTTTAGTGTTACTGTATCCCTGCCACTGCTGTGACTGACTTCTCAGAAGTGAGATTCCAGCTCAGAAGCTCTGGAGCTGAAGAGGTTTGGAGTCACAGTTCACCCTTTGACCCTCTCCCTAGGACAGAGGCATACTCATGCTCAGGGGAAAGTTGCCCGGTCACATCCCGGGCTCAAGTTATTCCGGTGATAAACAGGGGAGTGTGGTGTCAAGGGTGCTCATTCTTTCCATTTGCACTTTGAACATGCATGGTTAGAGATTAGTAATGTGTCATCCTTTCTTCATCCTGTTTTCCCTTGGCAGCCATGCTGTAAGTGGATGAGCCCAGGCAAGTAGGTGATACTGGTTTGTTTGCCAAAAGCAACATTACATGGTGATAGCACTCATTGGCTCTGAAGGACCAGTTCTGCTGAACGTGCTTGTTTTCTTGAAGCACCAAGGTGGAATGGGTTTCGGTTAAAAATAACTGACCTCCCCGTGCTGAGCCTAAGCATTTTTTCTTGGGAAGCCATTTTTAACCACAGATGGTCACCAGATGCACTGGTTATCCAGGAGATCAAAGCTGGAAGCCCACCATGGGGAGGAGTTGAATTCTTTCCTTTTGCTATCAGACCTTCTCAAGTGGAACATCTTCCTGGTTATCTGCTGGTGTGAAAGGAAATATTTGGGGGGAATATGTGGGAACATTGGGTCAACGAGAGACGTGCAGTGGTGGGTGTACGTGTGCATGCTTGGGAACAAACACTGACTGCTGATGGATTCTGAGAAGGCCAGGGCTGTCCACCGTGTCCCAAAATAGCTCATGTAAACAGGTGGCCTCACACTGCATCCATACTCTGTGATGGAGATGTACAGCCCTGAAACGTAATTTGTTACGCAATTTATCAGAATAGTCATCCTACAGGGGCTTTAGGGCCTTACTGGGAAGAAACAAGGAAAAATGAGAGACAAGCTTGCTTATCAAGATAAATAGTAAGTTGTTTTCTAATGCCATGGAGTGAGTTTATTGGGAGTCTTGTGCAACGTCAGAATACAGTGGTGAATTTATAGAAATGTTATTTTTATCTTAGCTATGTGGAGGGGTGGTGCTAAAACATCCATATTGTTAGTGGCCGTGAAGAAAATATCTCCCAGCTCCATGTCTTCTCAACAGCATCAGGTCTGGGCGCTGTTGTAGGCCAGGTCCCTCTGTCATTCTGGCAGAGGCGCATACACACATCACACGTAGGATGCAGAGAGGGTCTGTGGGGTGTATGTTGGGGGGGAAGCACAGTCTGGCAGCTTGGGCAGCACACGGATCTGCTTTCTGCACTACTTTTCTTGACGACATCACACCAGGTGTGCTGCTTGCCCACAGGCTCAGTGCTGACACCAAAATGTGGGGTGTGTCTCAGCTCTGATGGCAGGATCCACTGCAGCTTTGGAGGTGCAGGCAGGGACTCCTTATCTCTCCTACAGCAGGGCTGAGCTGTGATCCATGCTGGGACTGTCACATGCTTCCCATTTGCTTCAGCCTCAGCCTGACGTATCTCACCTTGGCAGATTCTACCTCCAGCTAACTTTTTTATTCTTTTATTTAGAGATATTCAGACATTTCCGAAAATAGAGGGAGTAAAAATGCAGTGGTTTTCCCCAGCTGAAAACCTGGCTAGCTTTTTCTAGAGTAGCTCTAATACTCATACTGCTGGAAATTATGAAATATGTTGGGACCTGGTCTGTTTGCCAGCCCAGTACCTCTGGGTTATGCTATGTCAAATCCTGGAGGGCAGGAAAGTAGTTTGCATATGCTCATATGGATTTTACAGAGAAATTAACAGAAGATTTTATGTGCTTTAAGCAAGTCCAAGCCAGGGACTGAGTAAGACTTTGGCAGCTGGCAAGCCTGTGTCCAAATACCTGAGTTGGAGGCAAAAAGAATGTCTTCCTGTGCTGTAAGTGCTCATCCTGTTAATGTACAGACAAAGATCAAACAAAACCCCCGAGAATACAAATAGAAGTGTCTTCAGAGCGGAGCCCGAGTTTGGCACAATAAAAAGACGCATGGAGGGGCATAAAACAAAATCCAGAATTCTCATTCAGTGAGCGATCACGATCCAGAACAGGATCTGAATGTGGGACAGGGAAATGGTCTGCAGTCATTCATTTGGTGGTTGTGCAGTACTACCTGCACAGTGAGTTAAGGAGTTAAAGTCCCCAGAGACCTCAGTGCATGTTTTGCTGTACCCTCAGTAGCCTGTGTTGTTGGCTCTTCATGGAGATCTTGAATTGTTCAAGATTGTTCAAGTTGTTCAACATCTAGATTTGTTCAAGTCCCACCCCCACGGTGTGGCTTAAATCCATCCTGCAAGCTCCCTTGATACCTCATTGTTGAAGGAAACAAACCCTAAGGGCCTTTGAAAGCTCCTGCTGAGTGAGCACCAATTCCTTTTCTCCTGGTAGCTTTTCTCTAGCTCTGTCTTTTCCTGCACAATTCACTGTTCTCATGGCCTGGCATCAGTCCAGGGTTCAGAAGGGTTTTGCTATTGATTTTTGCAGGACCAAGATGTTGCTGTAGGTGCTTCACATCACTACTGTAGCTGTACAACCTGACATCTCTGCCTAGACAGGCTGTGGGAATTAAGTGAAGCATTTGCCCCAAAGGCTTTTCCCCACCCATCCGGCACTCATTGTGTCTGTGAGGACTTTCTGTCCCTGCACAGTAGTCTTTCCTGGGATGTTCAAAGTATTAAAAGAGGGTAGGTTTTCATGCAAAAGCAAGTCACAGGCAGATCTGATCCCCAGCACTGCTTTACAAACAGGAGAACTAGCACAGAAATGTGATTCCCTTACCCTTGTTGAATAGTACCTTGAGCACTTGCCGGCTACTCAGGGGACAGGTACTACCAAAAGTGGCACATGATGCATGACCAACATCTCCTTCACATAAAGCCCCACAAACTAAAATGAGCCTTTTTCAGCAAAGGAAAGGCAGAGAGACATGTGTTGAGTCTTGTTTGTACCCACAATACCACGCACATGTTCCTAACTTTTTATAGAAACGCTCTCGTTTCTCTGGGTGTGCGTTGGTTTGGGTTTTTTCATCTGTGGGGATTTATCCCACGAGCTGGTCCAATCAGCTCCCAAAGTGGGGTAATCATGGGAGGCTGTATAGTGAAAATAACTCATGAGAACTGGAAAAGAAAAGCGCTCAGGACATCCAGGCTATTAATAAAAGCCAGTGTTGCAGATCCCAGTATAAGTTTGCTGCATCAAGGACACAGAACTTGCTACCAAAACTATTTTGGCTCTTTCAGTCAACAGAGCGCTTGAGCTCATGTTGAATTTGTGATATTTCGGTGTCTGTTCTGTGCAGGGGGAATTGATGCAAACCTGCATTAGGGGCACAGGTACAGCACCATTGCACTGGAACGCTGTGGAGCATCCCGTGGCGCCTCTCCCGCGGAGGCAGAGGGCTCACCTGTGATTTTGGCATGGCTACACCCGCAGGTGGCTTTGGAGAGCCTCAGCCTACATCATGGCTGTGTTTCTTCCCCTCTTACCCATGAACATGCACACCGCTTTAATCCAGCGCCAGGAGCTTCCTACTGCTTCATAAAGTACTTGCAGCATTGATTTCCAGTCTCTGCACTATGGGAGCAATAACTAACTGAGCTGTAATGTTTTCCATTGCATATTTAACTCTGTATGCACGGCGCGCCCTTGCCAGAGCTTGGATTTGCAGTTCCACAGCCTGGGAAATGCATGCACGAGGTACATCTTTAGTGAAGGATCCCAGTCAAAGTGATGCCTTCTCCACCACAATTTTAAAGATCAGTGCACAAACAAATTGCGGCACTTCCACAAATATAGGAAGAGCTTGCTGTACTGTGATCCACATCTTCCAGGCAGATCTCAGCCCCCACCTCCTGCTTCCCTCCGTATTGTGCTGATGCCAAATCAGCAAATGTTCAGAGAAACAGGATAGGCCACAGCTGTAAACCAGCGATGGCATCTTGTGCGTTGGGCTGTTGTTGTTTTTTTTAGCGTGAAAGGCTGGAGTAGTGCAACACTGAAATTGCACTGGCTAAGATAATAAATGGATCAGACAAATATAGCTGGGCATATGCTGAGTGTGGGTATGGGTTTTTAATTTCCCTTCTTCAAACCGAGATCTATAATAAGATGTTTCCTGGCTTGTGTGTGAGTGTTTTTAATAGCTTCTTTTTTTTTTTTTTTTCTTGCTGGATATTTCTGGACATGGCTGTACTAGCCAAGTTCTGCACAGCAGCTACAGTGAAAATTGTTTTACATCTCTGAGCTGAGAGTACAGTAGGTGCCATAAACTATTCT
This sequence comes from Tichodroma muraria, assembly GCA_013390105.1. Classification (NCBI taxonomy): domain Eukaryota; kingdom Metazoa; phylum Chordata; class Aves; order Passeriformes; family Sittidae; genus Tichodroma; species Tichodroma muraria. The sequence goes on from WAAG01005089.1 coordinate 66,860, forward strand.
TCAAGTCTGCTCTGTCAACGGGTGAGCACATTAGCAGCCTTTCTTTGCAAACTGAAGCAGTGTCAGATGGCAGAGGAAAGAGGTTTTGTTTGCAGGAGAAAAGCACAATTCTCAGCTGTCTCCTTGTTGGAGCAATGGAGGGTGTGCTTTTATCTGCCTCTGAAGTGACAACAGGTAATGGATTTACTCCTTGATCTTCTCCTTTGTCAGTCCCAAATCCAGTCCAGTCTGGACCCCAGCTCTTCTCTGGGGGCCAACAAATCCCACAGCCGTGCAGGAAGCAGGAGATGCTGCAGGATTAAGGGGCAGAGGAGCTGGTAAGCAGAAAGCTTCCCACAGAATCATGCGCACACACCAGCAGCGGCTACAGCCGTGGGTTTGCATGGAACCACGCTTCTCATAAGCTTTGCTGAGCCCATAGTGCGCCCATCATCGCTTAAGCTGAGCTAATTGAGTTTTATATTCCCCATCCCTGTCCCACACTACAGAGGCAGGATGCTCAGCGAGTCACCCTGGGCAGCAGCATTTCTCCATCACTGCAAGAGCAGAGCCAGTACATCACCTGTGGATAAAATAGGGCTTCGGGGCTGGAGTGAGTCATATGTGGTGGCCACTCCTTGTGCTGGACTTTAAAGTACCTGCCAGTGGAGACAGCTTATTAGAAGCCCTATGAAATGTGTGTACTTGCTTAAATCCCTTCCTCAGATGTCTTCTGGCTGACGAATCTCAGCTTTCACTAGAACAAAATGATTCTGCATCTGGCTTTAGCAGCTTTGACCTAAGTGGCTCAGAAAGCCAAAGGTGTATCCAAGGTATGCTCTTATTTTAACCAACAGGACTTATTTTTAAAGTCAGCATCATGGCTGGAAGAGCAGAACGGAACTGCAGCCATCTTCAGACTGGATCCAGCTCCCAGGTCTCAGGGAGGACATTTCTAAGCCTCCTGCATAATACTTGAACTTTAATTTGACATGAGTCAGCATTGTAGTGATGTTATGGGAAAGGCAAACATTGGACTAAGGAAGTGTGTTCCACAAGAAAAGATCAAACTAACTCGACCTACCGAGACTGAAGGAAGGACATTTCTCCGGGGCACAACAAGCCAGCCGAGAAAGGGAAACATGTTTCTGCTAAGACACTTGCATCCCACCTTGTGGAATCAAGCACTGGCATGTCCCTGATTGAAAAGGGAGGCAGTGGAGCAGTGGAGCATTAGCTCCTGCTCTGACCAAGACTTAAGTGGGGAAATACTTTACTTCTGTATCTCTTCTCCTCATCTCAGGGATGGGATCATCACCATCATTCTGCCTTACTTGGATTAGCAGAACAAGTAATTAGACCTTATCATTTCAGGGCCATGTCAGTCCCTCTGATAAGCAAATTTATAGCTCCTTGATTGCTCCAAGTGGGTGCAGAGTCAAGAGTCAGCAGCGGCTTTAGGAAAAATGAGCATGAAAGTGGGTTCTCCCATGGATGGAGAAGGACACTGCCCTGATCAGTTCTGGCCATCTTCTTCTGCAAGCAATAACGCACATTCCTCCTGGACCTCTGCAGCAGTTAATGGTGGGCAGGGGAGGAAAATAGGACCCAAACATTTCCACAGGAATGCAATTCACTCCTGTGTCTTATATGACAGCTCCCACCATGATTTTGCCACTTCATCCCCAGTGTGATCCCAGCTCTGATGAGTTGAGCCCTAACAGGTCCTCTTTTCAGGGTGCACGTGTAGGGCAGTATGTCTGGAATCAACTTTACAAAGGGGGTCTGTCTCTGCCTTCCCCCCCTTGTCCAGCTGGGCCATGCTCAGCTGCTGGGATAAGGAGTTCTGGCAGCAACTGCAGGGGCAGCTGCACTGCTGAGGGGCACCCCCCTCCCAGCCCTTCTGCTCCGACTGGAAAGGGGCTATCCCGCTGCTGCTCCCACCACGGCTGTGCGCCATCCCCCAGCTCAGCTCCCATTCAGACCAGCTGCAGGCCTGGCTCGAAGTGCCCAGGGCTGGGCAAAGTGCTGCTGCTGCTGAAAAGGTGGCTCAGCAGTGGATGCTGAACAGGTTCTCCCTGTAGGGAAAGAGCTTTCTGTAAAAGCTGCCTAAGCTGGCTGATGTGTGTGGTGTTTTACTGGGGGCTCTGCCCTGCTCAGCCTGCTGAAGCTACAACAGAGGCAAAACACATTATCCTGCAATATATTGAGAATTTGCCCCTGTTCCTCGGACCTCTTGGGTACCAGGTTGGCCTGGGCTGTGTTTCACCTTTGAGCTGAAATGTCCCATGGCCAGCTGTCAGGAGTATATTCTGTCTGCACTCAGCCTGTTTATCACAACCTCAGTATTGCATCTTTCCTCATTTATTATCCTAGATCTACCAGGTGGAATGGCCAGGGAGTCTCATGGCAGGAGGGAATCCTGGGCTGCAGATGCATCCTCATCCTGCAGCTGGAGGCCCGTGGCCATGGCAGAGGCTCTGCTGGGGGTACCAGCATCCTCTGCCTGCACACACCTCACTGCCCCAGCAGACGCCCTACGAACGGGCTTTTGCTCCCAAACATAGCCGTGATGATTGTGTTCCTTCCCTCCAACAGTTCTTGCTTCCCAGGCATTACCAACACACCCATGCATCCAAGCAAACCAAGGCCCAGGGGGCTGTGCGGGTCTCCCAGGTTAGGCAGTGGCTCACAGGTGTCCCTGTGTCCGTGCAGACTGTGCTTGGCCCGTCTCTTCCCACGGAAGTGGTGCAAACCAGGAGTTAAGACTGCATGACACTTACTGAACAACGCAGAGACGCCTCTGGTTTGAGAGGGTGCTTAGGAAATTCTTGTTGAAATCAACCTGCAATTGGCTGCTTTCCTCCTGTGCTGGCTTGTGCCAAGTGATCACTTCCCGTTTTCCTCAGATCCAGCTTTGCAGATGTGCATGGACACCTCCCCCCAGCCTGAGACGAAGCGATGCAATGAGACCATTGTGTCTGAGACAGCCTGCACACATAACATCTTATATAAACAGTCACAGGCTTCGTGATTACCCCTGCTGCTGCCACGGCGTCATCCCTTCTCGGCGTGTCAATCACCACCCTTCCCCAGGGAACATTCCGGTTTCCCAGGAGGTTGTGGAGCTTTGATCGCACGCCACGGCAGTGGGAGGGGGCACGTAACCATCCCTGAGCCCTTCCCACGCTGACTGCGAGCAAGATGACCCTGAAACTGGCTGCCAGTGACAGGGCAGGGTGCACTTCATGGTGCCTCACGTGCCTGAAAGGAGAGGGGAGAGGTGTTCCCTGTCCTTGGAGCTGGAGCGAGTGGGGTGGGTAGCACCATCCTTCCTCTCAAGCCATGATGGGAGAAGGAGTTAATTCAGCCCTGACACCAAGTGCTAAAGTGTTTGTTCTGACAGCCGGTGCCAGGCAACAGGAATACGCTTTTGACAAAAAGATATTAGGTAAAATGGAGTGGTGACCCAAGGAGGTGTAATTAGCTCTGCTGTCACATAGGAAAGGACATTTTTGTACAGATTATTTCCAATTTCTAGCAACACCTGCTCACTTGCTTTAACCAGGTTTCTCAAAACAATGACTAATTAGCACTTCCTTGGAAGCCCAGCTCTCTCCAGGCAATGGCTTTACCTTTCAATTGGTACTCTTTCTGCAGGAAGGCACATTAATTACTGTATCAGGACAGCTAATGGTAGCAGGAAACCATTGTCATGCCTAAAGCTAATTCAAGGAGAAGGCAGAGCTCACTAGATCTGGACTTCCTTGCTCATGCCAGGTATGAGGGCAGTGCAGTGAGTTTCCTTCTCTGCATCCTTGAAAGTGAACAGGAGCAGGTAGAGCAGGAGAAGGACTGATAGCCTGAGCCAGTGGGGTAGCTCCTGTATATCTGTGCTTGCTGTCATGTCCCTTGGAAACAGATGTGTGACCTTCCAGAAAATAGAAATCCCTATTCCCCAACTGACCTGGTTGAGCTTCACACATAATTTAACATGCCTTATAATATTTATAGACTCCGCTCTGTAACTCAGCATTGAGCTATTATTTAATGAAATGATCCCCAACAGAGACCTTAGGAAAACTAATTGTACATAAAAGCATTGGGGGTGGGATGGTAGGAAACATCCATAAATGCTTTAAATAACAAATTTTTCATCTCTTAATATTTATTAGTTTATAGCCTCTATTCTGGTTGCAGTTCTGCAGATACACTTCAGCATGGTGTTGATTAAATCTGGTGCCAGTGCAAAACAGTATCAGACTCAGGCTCAGAGAAGTAGTATTTTAATTGTTCTAGAACCATTTTGACAGCTGGGACCTTTTAATAGTGGCACAGGTAGATGTGTGAAAAAGCAGTTGCAGGAGACTTCTAAGGGAAGAAATTCAAGTTAAGTCCCTTTATCAGTGCATCCAAGAATTTGGATACTCTTCCAGGCTGTTTTGCTTGAGGTCTCCTTATGGATCTCAGTCCACATCCACAGCAGCAGGAGCCTGAGCAATGGGGTTAGGCAGCACTGAGAGGAGCCCTCTTGGGAGAAAGGAACATTTATTTATTGTTTTTTCCTGTTTATTCTTCTCAACACTGAATTTGCAAAATAAATATGATCCATTGGGTTTTGATGACCACTTGAATGCTTTGCAAAAACGTGATGCCTTATTATGTTATTTTTTTATATTCTTGATTGGTTTATTATATCCAATATCTCAGCAGACCTGTCAGCTTACAACAGACATGGGGGAATGAAATGGAGCAAGTCTTACCCTCAGGGGCCTGGAGAACAAAGAAACATGAGCAGCACCTGAGTGCTATTGGTGATACGAAGTGCAAGAGGACATAAGAGCTCTGGTTCTTGTGCCCCAAAGGGCTTTACAGCATGCCAGTTGCCATGAACTAGGACAACTGCTGGTACAGGCTGATGGGTAACATTTTTCCTACTGCTGCTGAAGCCACTGGAAAAATCTGGTTGATCCAGGATGTCACGTCAGAACCTAATTCCCGTTTCTGCAAACACACTCATGTTCAGTGCCTAATAAAAGGTAAGCTCCAGTCAATGGGAAAATATGCTTAAGAGCTTTATTCCCTTTCTTAAGCACTCTGCTGGGTCTGGCCTCATGCAGTGTGTCAAGCACTCACTACCCTTATCTTTTATTGTTTTAATACAGATGGTTGTGTGGGAATAACCCTCTCACCACAAAGGTGGGGATTTTTTGGAGGGGAGGCCACCCTGTGCATAAGCACTTACTAATAACGACCTGTTATGGTGATGTTCTGGCTTTCTGCTGCGAGGAAATTAAGGGGAGGAAACATGATTGTCTTGGAGCAGTTACACAGCTTTGAGATGCCTGGCTTTGAAGAAATTTCAGAAGGTGTTTCCCTCTGTATTGCAGGGCCTGGCAGCCCGGTGAGATAATAGAAGATAAAGCAAATTGTACAACAATGGAAAATGCTGAGCTCCCTGAGTAATTAAAGGTTGTGTAAGACGGTCGCATGGCTTGCAAGGATTATTAATGCAGTCACGTTTGAATTATATAAAGGGTAATTAAAATGCAGCCTGCTTACCATTGATTACACCCTTTGCCTGGCACAGGAAGAGGTGGCTGCACAGCCAGGCAGCAAAGGTGGCTTGGGAAGCAGAGACTGCCAGCAAAAGGAGAGGTTGTGGGGTGCAGGATGCCCAAAACTTTGGGACCACTGCTGTGCCGTGGCTTTGGACAAATCTCCCAGCAGATTGTGTCCTCTCTGTGTGACAGGCAGGAGGGTGCCTTTTCATCCCACTGTGCCACAGTCACTTAAGCTTCCCTGTAAGAGCTTTTTGGGGTCTGCCTAAGATGGGCAGTAGTGGGGTAAAAGCAGTTCTCAGTAGATCCTTAGGCTAGCCATGGATTATAGATTGGTGCACCTGAAGAGATTTTGCTAGGGTAACCTGAGGAAGCTGGGAGGGAGGCCACTGGCAACATGCACTGCACAGCTGGGAGCATCCTTAGCCCTAAGAAGGCTGCCTTGCTTTTGCCAGCCCCACTCCATCTGTGGATACCACTCAGGAGCACGGGGTGGCACAGGACAGGGAAGGGCAGCTTCCTGAAGCAGTGCAGAGCAGCCCAGGCTGAGGATGCCAGCCAGTCCCACCGTGATTTCCAAAGCCCAGTTTCATCAGCAATGAGGTGTGAAAGAAGGGATTGGGCCTGGCCAGTTTTCTGGCAGCTCCACAATCAAGATGAAGGGCAGCTTCACTCACGTGATGCTGCACATGAAAGCGAACACCAAGAAAGCCCTGAAGTGATGTGTTGTGGTTGCAATGAGCATTTTCCACTAGTCCCTACAGCAGGGAGAGACAGAGTGCCCAGACCAAAGAGAAAGGAGTGTGAACTCCCTGACATCAGCTCCTGTAAGCCTTCGAACCCCTGCATGTTCTGTGGCAGAGGGTACCTTCTGATGCTGAAGAGGGGTTCAAGCAGAGCTAGGCAGGCCTGGGCTCTGTAGGATGCCCTGCTTCCTGGAGCTCTGTCTGTCTGCTCCTGGTGGCATAGGGAAAGGAGACGCCTCAAACCCACATCCGAGGCTGTTGGGATGCTGAGAGCACACTGCATCTCAATGATCCTGATTACTTCTCTGTGTTCATGACTGCTTCCCTGTCCTGGACTCCTGTCCTCAGTGCAAGGGTGCTTCTTGAGCAGTGACAAAGGCAGTGCTTCCAAGGGAGCTGGAGATAAGGGTACATGGGAGAATGAGTTGGACCTACTGTTTTCTCCATAGAAACATTATTGGCACTGAGCTGCTAGGCCCAGTAAATCCAATTATGGCTGTAGGCAGAAATGTATTTAAAGAAAAAAAGCGAAGCTGGTGTAAATGAAAATATAACTGTGTGCTGTAGAATTGTTTGGGCTTGCTCTTTGTTTTTTTACAGTCCCAACAGCTTATCAACTACAAACTTGTGGGATGTGTGTGTTGAGTGATGTTTCCTGTGAAGCCATGGTAAACTACACCTGCCTTGAATTATGGGACAGTCAGCCAATGCCAAACATTTAAAGAGTGAAATAGTTCTGGAAAGTCACTTTCCGTGTAAGGGACCTGAGTAACCAAAACCTGAGCTCCTGGAGATGATAGCTGGAAGTCTTAGCTTTCCTTCCAGCTAGTCTTGCTCCAACAGCCCTCCAGTGGCTTGTGAGAAATCACTTTTAAATACATACTAGCATTCCTTGCAATTCAGGGGACCTTTTTTAAAGACACCTGAGCTATGCAGCGAAATGCTGTGAGGCAAGGAAGACACAAGCTGAGTTTGAAAACCCTGGTTACAGATGGATGTCTATCCCAAATAATCACTATGAGCTTTCCCCCTCTATTTTTATAATTCCCCATCCCCACAGGCAATGTGCTCTCTGTTTGGCTGGGAGTCAAAATAATTTCTTGCAGCTAAAAAGCTGCAACTTGAATCTGAACACAACACTTTTCCATATAAGCCCAGACAAATTAAGAATAAAAGTTCCCCCAACTTCAGCCCTACCCTTGACACAGTGTTTTAGCCCACTCAGCCCCCTCCACGCAACCCTGGGTAGCACTGTTGGCATCTCCTGCTCCCCAGACCATCCTACCAGGAAGGACAAAACCCCTTCATCCCACCTTTTCTCATGGGGAGGAATCTGCCTGCAAAGCCACAGACGTCAAAACTGTTTTTTTCTCTCCATGGAAGGAATGAATTGCTTTAACTGCACATCGTGGTGGGTACAACTCAGTATCTTTTTAATTGGCACCTCACCTGTGTTTATTGCATTCTCTCATGAAATCTCATAATTGGTTTCAGATCTATTTTACTTGTTTAGTCACTGGGTAGCAAACCTGGGGAGAAGTCAGGAGATATGATGGCTTTTCTGATGTTGCTACCAACTTTGCTTGACTCGCTTTTAGATGCTTATCCAAAATATGATTTGTTTCCCCATCTGCAAAACAAAGGTTGTTGCTCAATCCCCTTTTAAAAACTTCTCTGAGAACTTGGGGTAGAAACCAGCCAGTGGGCTCCAAGTTGAGTGAGTTTCCATTTTTCAAACCCATAACAGTTTTAATTCTGTGCTTTGAAACAGAAGTACGGAAATGTTCAACTCTCTTTTTTTTGCAGGGGGTGGGGTGTTGGTTTTTAAAACCTTTATAATTTTGGTATGGTGGGAGAGTTAAAAATAAATTCTTCCCACAAGATTTTAGCCTTGCACTGGACCAAATCTTGAAGGAAGCAATATTGGCGTTGATTGTAATTGTCAGGCTTCAGCATTTCTGTGTTGTGGAAAACAAGCACCAGGGCTGAGACATGGGGCCTCATCCCAGCCATACTCTGCTTTCTCGTGTCTATTATTCCCAACCGAAGGCAGTAAAATGCCTCTTGTCTGAAGGGATCCATTTCAGGCTGCTCAGGGAGGGGTGGGAGGCAGCTCCCTCTGCAGAGGAGCACAGTGGCACGGCCAGGCGCTCTCCTGGGCGCTGACACGTGGGGAGGAATCACCTGGCTCCTCCATGTGGACTCTGCCCGCAAAAATCAACTGACTGAGTGTGCTGGAAAAGTCATCCCTCCCACCCTCACAGTGCCGGGCAGGCCAGGGGGTCATTCCACGGATCCGGGAGAGAGGTGCACAACCCCCTGCATCATCGATGCCCTCTGCAGACCAGGAGCAGGTGGGACTCCTCTCACTTTGCCAGCAGCTGGAGCAACCCACTGCTCCGGATCATTCCTGAGACTGTGTCCCTCCTGCCCTGGAAGGAGACACCCTGGCGCGTGGCCACGGGAAGCTCTCTGGTTACGCAGGTGGCCCCACGCAGGTAGTTTTGCTTAATGGTATTAAACAGAGGGGGATAATTTCACCTCAGGGATCAAGTGGTGAGCTTTGTACAGCGTGACCTGCGGCAGCAGTGGGAGCCTCTTCTGCCACGGAGAGGCCTGGGATGTCACAGGGAGCCAGAAAGTAGAGGGCAGATTTACTGTGGAGAGAAGCTGGTTAAGTCCACCTGGAATGGGTGGACTGCTCTCAATAAAACCCACCTATTCCCAAGAGTGTAGCCCCTCTGTTTGAGCACAAGGGCTTAGTTTAATTTTATAAAATTTTAATTATTATTTTGGGATTACCTCCGAACACACCAAAGCCATTTGTCCTCCTCGACCTCCTCTTGCCCAGACCCATAGTCTTGGGTTTCAGTGCCAGATGTAACCAGCAGTGTGTATACTACCACCATCTGCTGAAAAACGGGGTGGGGGGTGGGGTAATCCTCTGTCAATGGGCCAGTTGTTAAAAAACAGGTGGGGCAGTTTTCTGTATCTCTTCCACAACCCATCCTGTCCAGAGATATCTTCTGCTAATGGGCCATTGAGTCTCACTTAATGACTGATAAAACTACAGCACCCCATTGGGAGATGCTCCATCCAGGGGGAGGAGCCAAGCATTTCCTACCTGAATAAAAATCTGAGATTTGGAACACCAAGCAGCCTTTTCTTCACTGGATTCCCAGAGGAAGACCAGGCCCACCTACACCACCACTGGATCTTCAGAGAAAACTACACCTTCCCTACAGGATCACTGCTCCAACAGAACCACCTCTGCCACTGCAGGAGGACTGCAGCCACCATTTAATGGGACTGCTACCAACACCCTGAGCCACAGGGTGCCAGGTTGTATTCTGACTCTGTCACTGGGTTTTGCTGTTTGTATTACTGCATTTTTATTTTAATTCTCTAAATAAAGAACTGTTATTCCTATCCCCATACCTTTGCCTGAGAGCCCCCCTTAATTTCAAAATTCCCTTAATTTCAAAATTATAATAATTTGGAGGGAGGGAATTTACATTCTCCATTCCAAGGGAGGCTCCTGCCTTTCCTTAGCAGACACCTGTCACTCAAACCAAGACACCCATCATCAGCCCGTCTACCTCCAAGGACGCTGGAGTTGTTCATCCCTCTCCATCTCCTTTTGCCGCTGCCTCCCACCACTGCTACTGCTGGAAATGAGCTCCACAGTAAAAACAAACCGTTTCAGAGGTGGCCACGTGTCTGCAGCTGTGTGAGTCCGGGGTAGGAACCAAATATCAAACAACAAATGAGTGAGGTGGTGTCAGGATCTGCTTGCTGGCACGTGGGCAGAGGGCAGGCGGACAACACGCACAGAAGTTGCTGGCTTGGCACTGGTGACACTGGCAGCTTGTCCTGTGCCCCCCCCAAAAAGATGGCTCCTGCTGGGGTGGGAGCCACAGTTGCCTGCTGTCACCTTGCCAGGCTTTGGGTGGTACATCCAGATATAGAAAGAAGATGATATATGGGGGAAGTTAGGGTGGATATGTACAAGCACACATATATAAAGGGCTGCTCATCTCCATTATCAACCCAGAAAATGCCAATTTCAGTCGCACTGAACCATTAAAAGAGGTGCTCCCTTGACTTGTGTGAAGGCAGGACAAATTTCAAGCGGGTTTCTGTTGGAAGGGAGAAGTGATGAACTTTTGATGAACCGGGGCTGGAAGCAGACAGTCTCTCCTATTGAATCAGCATCGTGTAAGGCTGGCCTCATTAATGAATGTCAGAGAGCCCGCCTGAATCAGAGGTTTCAGGCCTCTGCTTTTGCTCTTTTAATTGCATTTTCCAGAGTTCACAGGCCAGAGTAAGTGGGGAAATTTCTGATGGGTCAGAAATGGCTGTGGTTTGGAAAGAATTTCAGGCATCCTTCATGTGACCTCCTCCTCCTCCCTGTGCACAATTGTTGCTTTTAAAAGAAACAGTGATAATGGGGGACCAGGGGATCTGCCCTGCAGAAATCTCACCCTCAGCCCTGCTTCTTGCAAATCCCTTCTTTAACCTGTGGACAGGGAGAGGCCAGGAAGATGTCCAAGGGTAGGGGGCTGGCAGTCAGGCACCCTGTGACCTGCTCTCCTGTGTGAGCCAAAGCCTACAGCAGCCACCAGGCAGCTTATGGAAGCAGCCACAACTCTCATGCTATCATTGGAGTTTGGGGTTAATCTGAAGCCAAGTCAAGGTTTGCAGAGCCCCAGGAGTGGATGGGACTCAATCCCTCAGCAGAGATGGGAGAAAGCCTCCTGTGCTCCCTCACTGACTCAGCTGGCCTAGCTGAGCTTAAATAAGCCAATTAAGGCTGCACGGTGGGAATGCCTCTCAGCTGAAGGCTTGATTGAATAAAGGCTGCAAGATTTAGCTAATAGTGCCCCAAATCTCAGCAGAGTGTTCCTCATTTAGAGAGTCAGTTGTGCCCCCTCAGCTCTTCCTTTGCCACGGGCAGGACACAATTCAATTGGAACCAGCCCACCAGGGAGTGAGTGGCAGACTGAGCCTGGAGCAGGGCAGTGAGGGGAGCAGAACAGGTCTCCCAGCCTCAGTTTCCCCACCTGCAAAACCAGTGGTGCTGCTGAAAGGTGCAGGGCACCCCAGGCTGTCCTGCAATGGATGTGGGGTAGTTGTAGCACTGGGTTAAATCACAGGTGTGTCTCTGAGGGGATACCTGATGTTATCACTGAGCTTTCGTGAGGAGGGAAAAGAGCTGGGCTTTCGACATCTTCTATCAGCCTAGAGGTGATCTCTCCATGAAGTGTTAAGCTTCCTGATGAAAAGGTGAAGGAAGGCATCCTCAGCTCTGCCCTATGCTTCCTGCCATGACTGTGGAAGACGCTGGACCCAGCATGAACAGGTGACTATTATATCTGCAAAACTCCAAAAGAAATGGCTTTCCTTGAGCCCAAGATTCTGACAGCAGAGCTGGCTGCTGCTCACCTCTGTGGTTCCCAGGCTGAAAAACCCTGCTCTGCTTAAATCTAAGAGGCAAGATAATGTGTAAGGGCCCAGATCCTTACTTAGATGTTGTGCTGCAAGACAGGAGGGTGTTTGCAAGAGAGGGAGGGATGGGGTTTTTTTAAAAAATTATTATTATTATCATTTTAATAGTAAGGGGGAAAAAAAGCTCCCTTCAAATAGTTCCTCCTTCTGAATTTAGTCCTCCAACCCAGTATTTTATGATCTCAACAAGAAGCTTATAAAACCAAATATTTGGAAAGGGTGAGGAAAAGAAAAAAAGGGGGGTATAAAAGAGGCACCAGCAAGTCTCAACTGAAAACATGGAGGGAGGTTTCCTAAGGCAAGAGTTCCCATAGAAGGAGCTGGGCTAGCTCAGCAGGAGAGGATGTTTTATGGGATACCTTTTACTGGGCTCTCCTCAGTGCAGGCTTGGCTGTGGTGGTGAGGTGCTCCCAGCACAGGGGCATCCTTGCAGAGGGGAAGCAAGGAGGACCCAGTGGGCTTTGCTTCACCCTCTGGCAAAATCCTTACTCATCTGAGGGATCTGCAAGGGGATTGCCCAGCAAGGAGAGGGAGTGACTCAACTGAAGGAGGCGTGGCTCTGGAAGATGCTCTTGTGGGGAGGGGGAGGCACATGCAAATTTTTCAGAGCCCCTCATTTCCACAGAGATTCAGGAAATGTGTTTAGTTTGACCTGGGGCTGGAGAGGGTTCACAAAGGTGGAGTAGTGCCCAGCAGAAGGCCCTCTGGCAGGTGGGCACAGGCTCTCTGCTACCTGCACGTGGCAGAGGTCTCTCCTTAGAGACATTGGCTGCTACAAATGACAAGGCAGTAGATAGCAAAAAACACAGAAATGTTGAAAATCTGGTATTCAGCAGTCTGAATTTCTGCATGACGGAGGGAAGTTATTTTTTAGGGTTTGGTGGTTTCTTCCTTTCTTTTTCCTTCTGCCCTTCGTGCTCCCCGAAGGCTCTGGTGTATTTTATATGTTCTGGTTCAGCAGCCTCGGAGCACCTTCCCTTCAGTGCTGCTGGAGAGGAGCAGACGTGGCTCTGACCCTTTGCTGGGTCTCGTGTCCCATAGGGCTGCCTATGATCCAGGGAACTTAGACACCAAAGCTACAGGTGTCTACCACACAGATAAATTCACTGCTCCTTCCAGACACTTCAGAGCCATCAAGGAACATCAGTCCCATGTTCTGCCCTTTAGCTTAGAGCGACTGGTTTTCTTATTTAGTCTACCACATGTCTGTGCTGGATTAGAGTCCTGCTGGTGTCTCCGTGAAAGCAGATGAGCTGTAATTAAACCACCTCCCAGGATCACCTGCGCCCTTTGGGGTTCTTCCTTTCTCTGGGCTATTCTCACCTTTGTAGTGCCCTCTCCAAATCCCAGACCCGAGCACCCAGTGCCATCAGTATGGGCTGGGTAAAAGCAAGCCTTGCTTTCCCTCTGTACCCCCACCACTAACATGCTAGGAGCTCGTTTACCCCTTCTGCTACAGGGCTGTGCTAGGAGCTTGGATTTGCTTCTCTCCCCTTATGAGCTAAGGGTAGGTCTATGGTGGGACCTCTGGGTGAACAGGCGGCTGTCCCCTACAGCCAGCAGCAGGGAGAGGTGGCCTGAAAGCCATGGCAGCAGTACCCACCACTCTCCAGAGCTGCTCTTTAAAGGCCATGAAAAGGTGTTGCACCTAAACAGGCATTAAGGACTTACACCTGACATCACAGAATAAGTTAAGTTGGAAGGGACACACAAGGACCATGGAGTCCAGCTCCTGGCCCTGCGCGGGAGACCCCAAGAATCACACTGTGCCTGAGAGCATCATCCAAATGCTTCTTGAGCTCTGTCAGGCTGCTGCTGTGACCACTGTCCTGGGGAGCCTCTTCCAGTGCCCAACCACCTTCTGGGTGAAGAACCTTTCCCTGGTATCCAACTTAAACCTCCCTTGACACAACTTCAGGCCATTCCCTCAGGTCCTGTCCCTGGTCAGCACAGAGAAGAGATCTGTGCCTGCCTCTCCTCTGCCCCTCAAAAGGAAGATTTAAGTGCAATGAGGTTTTCCCTCAGTCTCCTCTTGAGGAACACACCAAGTGACCTCAGCCACTCCCCGTATGGCTTCCCCTCAAGGCCCTTCATCATCCTTTTTGCCCTCCTTTGGACATTCTCTAATAGTTTAATGTCTTTCTGTCTTGGTTTGATTGACAGGTGTCTGCTAAGGAAAGGCAGGAGCCTCCCTTGGAATGGAGAATGTAAATTCCCTCCCTCCAAATTATTATAATTTTGAAATTAAGGGGGGCTCTCAGGCAAAGATACGGGGATAGGAATAACAGTTCTTTACTAAGAGAATTAAAATAAAAATGCAGTAATACGAACAACAAAACCCAGTGACAGAGTCAGAATACAACCTGNAATGGGGTGCTGTAGTTTTATCAGTCATTAAGTGAGACTCAATGGCCCATTAGCAGAAGATATCTCTGGACAGGATGGGTTGTGGAAGAGATACAGAAAATTGCCCCACCTGTTTTTTTAACAACTGGCCCATTGACAGAGGATTACCCCACCCCCTACCCCGTTTTTCAGCAGATGGTGGTAGAATACACACTGCTGGTTACATCTGGCACTGAAACCCAAGACACTTTCTCATATTGTCACCCCAAACTGTCCCCAGCACTCGAGGTGAGGCCGCCCCAGTGCAGAGCAGAGTGGGACCATCCCCTCCCTTGCCCGGCTGGCCATGCTGGGCCTGATGCCCCCAGGACATGGGTGGCTTTCCTGGCTGCCAGGGCACTGCTGATTCATGTTCAACTTGTTGCTGAGCAGGACCCTCAGGTCCCTTTCTATTGACAGTGTTTTCCAGCATCTCATTCCCCAGTCTGTCCATACTCGAGGTTTGCCCCATCCCAGGTGCAGAATCCAGCACTTTTCTCACGTTGAACTTCCTATGGTTGGTGATTGCCCAGCCCTCTGATTTGTTGAGGCCTCTCCTGCCTTCAAGAAGTCAACAGTTCCTCCCAGTTTTGTACCATCTGTGAACTTGCTCAATATCCCTTCCAGTCCTTCATCCAAGTTATTTATGAAGATGTTGAAGAGCACAAGGCCAAGGGCTTCCCTCCTGAAGCTGTGATTGATGAGTGTGTTGTCCATCAGGTGTTTTTCAATACCTCCCAGAATAATCTTCTCCATAACTTTACTTTTTTTTTTTACTTTTACCAGGCACTGAAGTGTACACATAGCAGTATCTCTTGCTTTTGCTATTTCTTTCTTTATTTTCTTTTCAACTCATAATTGATTTAAAGATGTGTAAGAGTGGCTCTTTCACAATTTGCACTTTAGAAATGGGGAAAGTGTAACACTTCCCCTACACGTGCAGAAATGTGCTCAGTTTTTCCAAAACAAGATATTTGCTTCCTGGCCAAGGTCCAGAATGGAAAATTTAAGAGCAGTAAATATTTCTGAGCACGGGGGTGTTGGTTTTGATTTTGTATATTCTTTTGTTTGTTTGTTTGGGGGGCTGGGGTTTCTTTTAGGTTGAGGAGGGTGACTGCTTTTTCCCCCAGCTCCTTGCACAGCTGCAGCAGGATGCCCCTGTTTTGGGAGGTGCAAGCTGATGTGATTTCCCTTGGTTTCCCCCATGACTTGGGGGCTATGAAAGAAACCTGTGGGGGATGATAACCTGCATAATTCTGTCTGTGCACACACTGGAACAGGTGAGCCTGGGAGCAGCAGGGAGGCTGGGAGGGCTGTGGTAGATACACCTGTATGTATACAGGACCGTGGGGATGAGCGCTCTTCCCTGCGCTGCAGCCATATACGTATAGGCATAAAGAAACACATTTTTATAGGCTTTATTTTCTCTCCTATTCATGCATGTCCTCAGAAATACTAATTGCTGAGTGCAAATTGTTGGAAAACAGCTGCACAAGTCCATCCATTTGCTGGTAGACTCATTTCCTCTGCATCCTTCCACCCCTGCATTTTAGAGAGGAAAGGGATTTATTATAAGGCAGTGCTGTGGAAAAAACTTCCTTAGAGAAACCCACTGGATAATCTGGGAAAGGCTTGAGTAATGGAGCTTTTTGTGAGCTAACAGAATAAAACTACTCCACAAACACATTATCGTTGGGAACATGAGCTGAAAAGGGAATGATTCATGTGAAATCTGGGATGTGCCTGTGTTTCCTATGAATCAGTGCTATGAAAAGGAGGAGAGGGCTGGGGCAAAATGAGCACCCGAGACCTGCCCTGAAGCATGGAAAAGATAAAACACCTTTATTAAAGACCTTGTCATGAAATAGCAGGGAGTGTGAGACAGACTTGGGAAAACCACAGGATGGAGAGTCCCTAGAGCTAAGGAGAAAGCCATATGAGGAGCCTGCATGATTACTTATAGAGTTATGATTAAGGACCAGCAGGCAGAATTTCCTGTGATACTCCATGCAAGTGAAAACAAATCTCTTCACCCCTCTGCACCTACGCTACCTCATCCAGGAATATGAGAAAAGAGACTGCTTCCAAACAGGAGCTTTGTGCGCTATCTCTGCACTTAACTGGGAGATACTGCTTCAGGAGAGGCTTAGTGGAACAGATTAGGTCGAGAAGAATCTCTGACCTAGCAATCTTTTTCCTGTCTTTCTTAAGGAGAAATTAGTCCCATCCACTATTTAATGTTTCACAGGCAGCAGAACTTGTGCTCCTGACTCGCCAAGAGCTTTTGAAACTCACTCCTAATTTCTTCCCTGATGGTGCCACTGGTTGAGGTGATGGAGGAGAAGCAGGAGGTTTGACTTTTGTGGCATCTTTGCTTTTTTTGTGCCTTGCCTTTTTGTGACTTTGTGGTAGTGCTGAGGTTACCTGGGGGCGCATGCAAGCCCTGGGCCCCAGGGGAGCCACAGGGCCAAAAGCTGCTGTGTTTCCTCTCCCATACCTTTGTGGCTGGGCTGCTCCTGCCTCTGACAGTGCCCGGAGGTACCGTGTTGCTGAGTTTGGACTGGGACTTTCTGTCACATGCTATATTTAGGCTATGAATTTGCATTGTTAACCTGGGTGTCTTAATGAGCAGGCGCTTGCTTGTGGCACCAAGCCCTTGCCTCGCATGGGCTGTGGCACTCCGATGTGGAGCATCTCTGTTGTGTGGTCAAGGATGTTGCAGTAAGGGAGAGAAAATGAAAAAACCCACTTTCTTTTGTCGCAGGCAGGTCTTGGGTGTCCCTATGTCCAAAGCCTTTGGCAGGTTATGGGTAATGTCTATGGCTATAACTCACTCTGAGGTTCCTGTGCTGCCTCACTTCTTGGAGGTGGCACAAGTGTGATGCCACCAGGCAGGGCTGGGGCTTTTGGATGCTTGGTCCAGGGGATAATCCCTGGCTGCCACGATAGCCCCTTCCCTGCACACTCATGGTTTGCACTGCTTTGCAGGGTCTTTTGCTGAAACAAAATGGTCCAGGTGACAAAATGGAATCACTTATTCACAGATAGATCCCCAAAATACATGGTTATTGTTCCTTTCCTTATGACCCAGCTGGGATGAGTTGTTTTATAGAGGAAGCAAGAAGATAAACAAACAATTCCAGTATGTGAGGGTGAAGGCTGTTGTCCAATTTTTTTCAGCTTCCTGAATCTGACTCCTAGATCTTTCTTTGCTATCAGGCTTCCCCTCTCCAGCTCCCTTTCTGAGCAGGAAAACAGGAAAGATGGCTGGGGATGCTTGTGTTGAATGACAGGCGGAGATATTGCATGTAGAGAGACACTGGGGCTCTCAGGCCACGGTGCTGCTCCTCCCCTTGTCACTGATTCAGCTGTGGGTCATCAGGGCTGGGGAAAGGATGCATTGTGACCCCGGCATGTGTCACATGTTGGGAAGCTGCCAGAGATGGGAAACCCACTGGTGGATGTCACTGCTCTGGATGAGATCCTCCTGCAGCATCCAGAAGTCCACCAGTGCTGTTGGCAAGGTCTGATTGGGGTATTTATGTGAAATGTTCTTGCTGCCCCCAACCAGGATATTCCTGCCTGCCTCAAACTGAGCTGCTCCTTTCTTCCCACCTCCCAGCATGGCTGTCACCCTGCTCAGCAGTTTAACCCTGTCACCTCTAGTTTGGTCTGAGCACAGGGAGGAAGCACAGCACTCATTAGGCTGGAAAAAATCCAAACCAAAAACATACTGCAGGTGGAATGAAGGTCTGGGCACCAGGGTACAAATCCTTGCTCATTTTAGCAGCAGGTTGATCCGTGACAGCTCATTTCAGGTTTGGTGGTGTGGGTTTTTTGATCCATTCAGAGGGGGTGCTGGTCCCTCATGTGGTTGCAAACGCCTGTGTTTGTACACATTTCCTAAATCACAGTGGGTGATTTAGCACAGAGCTTCACATGGCCTTGATTTGCCCCCTGACATTATACAAAATAAGAAAAACGTGGTGTGAGGCAGCACTGCTTCTCAGTCACCAGCTCTGCAGCTGGTGTGAATCAACCCAGCTCCCTGGGTTTCTGTGGAACTGCACCCCTACACACCAGAGATGGTGCAACTCCTCACATGTGAGGTTTGGTCTCAAACCTGTCTCAGTGTCAGACCCTGCACAAGGAGCTGGACAGCAATACTGAATTTTGCAAGCACTGTGCCCAGCTGTTTCTTTTGCTTTTTGTACAAGCTGGCTATCCTCAGCACGGCAGGAACAGGATGAGCAGGAGCAGCACATCTGTCTCTGGGCTGCCCGAGTGCCACTTTGCTGTATTTTGGCTGGAAGGCACTGGAGGGAATAGGCTGCCTCCAGTCTCAGTTTTTCCTCTCTGATAGTTGCTTGCCACATGGGGATATAAAGCCAGTGTGATCACTTTTTCAGGGTGATGTGGAAAAAAATATCTCTGCAACAACCTCAGACCTGAGACCTCAGCCCCTCTGCTCTGAGCCTGGAGCTGGAGTTTGGTTAATGGTTTCCTGGTGCATTGCAATGCACCTCTCAATCAGAGCCCCCCCAGGCCTCATGGGTTTGCCAGCCCAGACCCTGGGTCTGCTGCTGAAGAATCTGTTCTTGAGCTTGGGTTAAACCAGTGAATTTAGGATGCAGATTGCCTGGTGGGCTACCAATGTATCCCATTGTGTTTGGACAGGAGCATGCAGAATTTGGGAGATTTGCCCTTAGCCCTCAATAAGCCTGAA
Source organism: Tichodroma muraria (assembly GCA_013390105.1). Lineage (NCBI taxonomy): Eukaryota > Metazoa > Chordata > Aves > Passeriformes > Sittidae > Tichodroma > Tichodroma muraria. The sequence continues at coordinate 85,765 of WAAG01005089.1, forward strand.
GAAAACCCAAGAGCATCCTTGCATAGTTGTGAGTCTGTAACATTGTTTTAATTCTGTTGTGTGAAAAAAGAACCTGCTATTCTGAAATAATTTTAATAAGCTTCAATAGGCTGGCACCACCTGTCAGGTGGGCTGGGCTGCCGGCCAGGAGCTGTCTGACCCCTCCAGTGCAGCCTGGCCTTCATCACACTGCACTCCTCACCTGGAAATCTCCAGTGCATTTTGATTCTTCCTAAAGACCTGCTTGTGACACCATTCTAAATGGCATCTGGAATGCCACTGGAATACTACCTTTCCTGCAGCTTTGGATGCCTGTAGGGGTTTATGCTATCACCTGATTGCTGGCTGGATCAACATGAATTGCCCCAGGGTGCTGCTAGCTTGAGGTGGGTGTAGGGAGGGAAAACTGGGGAGGCTGGGAACATCTCTCATAGTCCTTGTCTGAGGACATCAATCAGCCCTCAGCACCTTCTGCCCTGGTCCACCCCTGCCAGGGCTGTAAGCACCAGGAGGGCTCGGGGAGCAGCTCGTGGGATGGGAGAGCGTAGGGGAGATACCCTCCCTTACCTTGTCATCAGGATGATGATCTCCCAGGATCATCATCCTGACAAGGTGCCTGGGTGTCTTGGGCAGCGTGGGCACCTCAGGGTTGGGTGAAGGAGGGTGAGGGGTCTTTGTCCCTCCGACTTGCATGGAACAAAGATCCCTTTCCATCAAGTTCCACTGTGATGGATTTCAAGTGAAACTGAGACAGAGTTCTCCACCAAAAGGCACAACAAGCAGCTGCCCTTGCTCAGTGTTTGATCTCAGCCTCCCCCCTGTCTCTGGCTATCTGTTCCTTTCACCGAGCACCTGGAAACAGCTGACTAATGGAGATGTGCAGATGGTCATCAACTTCTGCATTATACAGCATGTGGCTAAAAATAGCCAAGGTTGCAGGTCCAGGCCCCAGCTCTGCTGGGAGAGATTTGCAGGGCACAGTCAAGAAACGATTTGTCCCCTGGTGCCATGGCAACAGCTCTCAAATGCGAGCAGCAGGACAGCAGCAGCATGGTGCTGCTCCACTGGTGCACGGGATGACCTTCGAGAAGTGGGAAGCAGCAAGGTGGGCCATTGTTCCCTTCCACTGCCCCTTTCCTCAGCCTGCAGTCATCAGCTCTGGCAGAAAAGAAGAGACTTGTGAAGGATGGAGTAAAATAAGGAAAATGTGCCTCGTTGCATTTGCATTTAGATGGCAAAGAGAAGGGCAATTAGGAATTACCAATAAAGGTGATACAGGAGAAATGCAGTAGAGAGATTTGTAGTTTTATCATCGGGAATGCCTGTACTTCTGTTTTTTGTGAGCTTTTTCTGTTCTGCTTGGTTTTAGCTTAGCACTATGCTGCCTGTTAGCCATGGCGCTGTGGGTTCCTGCTGTCAGACAATTTAAGTAGACTGGTTGCAGTAGGAGATGGACCTGGAAGAGTTGTAAATGCTGTCCAAACCAAAGAGGGCAAAGGTCCATCTTTGGGCAGCTCCTCAGCGATAGCTGTCTTGCACATTGCAGCTCTGCTGTTTGTCACATTGTCACACGGTCTCTGCAGTCTGACAGGTAAAACGGCACTTTTCCCTAAACTGCAAGGGAAAAGGAGACGGGAACTGAACTGAGATAAACAATTCAGGTACTTCTGCAAATATTTTTTTCTGCAAGGGGCTGAGGTGTAAGAGTTTAATGGCCTTAAAAAAAATTGTCATTTGCTTGCAGAAAGTTGTTGGCTGCATCTTTGTTTTCTACTCTGTTTTCACGTGAGGAAACAGACTGGATATTCTGGACCTTATTTTCATGTGTGACATAACTTGTCTCAGTTTTCAGGGGGTGCTTATGGTTAATTTTTTTTTCTTTTAGGAGCTTAAGGGTTTTCATAATCTCAGCTCCAAATACATTAGATGGCTTGGTTTGTATTGGGCCAGGCATTAGGGCAACTCAGGCCCCTTTGAAACCTCCCTGTGGGTACCCAAAACGAGACAACCCCAAGCACCAGACTTAGGTGTACAGGCTTTTAGTAAGACTCCCATGAGTATTTGATGTCCTCATTTGAGAAGGGCAAGGAAAATGGAAATGGAAAGGGGTAGAGGCCCAAATGTTTGGTACAGGAGAGGAACTGAAGCATAGCCATGTTTCAGAATTCTCCATCTCCACCCATGCTTGTGCTCAGCACTGTGTCTCATCCTGCACAGGGAGCTGCTCTCCTAATGGAGCTGGGTCCAAGGCATCAGTTGGAAACCAAGTTGTGAGGCTGGTGAGCTTGGTTCAGCTGAATGAAAAGATAGAAACCATTCAGAAAAAATACACTACAGATTTGGGCTTAAATTTTATGTGCATATTTGAGTTTGGCTACACTGAATTTTCTTTTAGGTGGGCCTCTTTGTCAGTAAGACAAAGAGGCCCGTCTAAAAGTCCCTGCTTTATTCTGTCAAGCTCTTTTATGAGAAAGTTAAACAAATGTTTACCTTTCACAACATTGCTTATCAAGTGTCTGCAGAAGGACAGCCCTGCCTCTGAGAGAAGGACCTCCCCTTTCTCGGTGTGCTCTTGGGCAGGTGTCCCAATTCCCTGTTTGGGACTGAGCAGGAAGCATGGAAGGGGAAGTGAAATAAAAGCAATCAAATAAAATATATTGAGGAAGTACAGTCACCAACACTGCTTCTGGGAGTGGGCATCCCTTAACTTAATCCCACTCTGATGCTAGAGCAGATTTAACAAGATGGGTTAAATAATGAGTTGCTTGAAATGGAAAGCCTCTGCCACTAATGCAAAGAGCACTGCAAGAAGAAAAAAACCTGCAAGAATCAGACACCTGCAGGATTCAGATGGGTCTCCTGCAGCTCTGACTCTCAAGCTGCTGCGTGAGGGTGTTTCTACACGTAGACCTTGAGCAAAGGGCTCATGGAGGCACAGCTCCCCTTGGCTAGAGGAGATCAAACTTGTCTTGTCCTGGAAAATGCTGGTGTCTCTCAGTTCATGACCAAAGCCAGCAGCTCAGTCCAGTTTTGCATCTTTGCCTGCATCTTTCAGCAACCAAATCGTAACTCAGAGCTAGCATTACCCTGGAACGGTGGCACCTCCCTGCACTTTCTCACTTTCGTTTTGCACTGCTGGATGGCCTCTAACAAAGCAGAGCTCAGTTCCCACAAAACCCAGATTTTTCCCAGTGATACCAGCTTCTTTCCTTGGATAACAAGGGGCTGATAAGATGGGAACCATGTGTGAAATTGTGCCCAAGGCACCAGGCTGGGCAGGCAAGGAGCTGTGTTGCCCTAACAGGCACCCACAGGAAGGGTGGTAGAGCAAGCACAGCGCCTGCAGAAGCTTCCAGGCACAAACAGCCCACCCTGCCTTCAGAGATCATCCATCACAGCAGCCACGATGGGAGAGTATTTACCAGGCACAGACTTGGCTGCTCTTTGAGCTGCTCATTGAGGCAGTGGCTGCAAGTTGGGTCATGGCTTTCTGGCACTCGCGCCGCAAAGGCTCTGTGACCACCCACATTTCACCCATGGGTGCTCCTTAACTGAGGCAGTGAAACCAAGGACAACCTGCACACTTTCCTCCTCCCCACAAGCTGCCCCTGCACCCTCCCCAGTCAGCAGCCTTGGGGTTTCCAACTCAAGGCCAGCAGTGGGTCTGGAGTGCCCTTCTCCCATCCCATGGAGACCATGCTCCACAGGAGGTGCCCTCTAAACCCACTGTTCTTAGCAAAGCATCACTGTAGACTTCCCCCACTGCCCTAAGAAAACAAGGCTATTGCTAGGGGGAAAATGTTCAGCAGGTGCTGCTTTCAGGTGGGTTTTGAGCCGTGGCTGCCCCACAGAGAGAGTACACAGAGCCCCCTCCCCAGTGACTGCAGCACCCGGTGCTGTGCCAGGTGTGGGCAGGGGCAAGGCTGCTGCAGTGGCTATTAGAGGCTCTCATCAGTCTTCAGTCAGGGTGGATGTGAGACAAGGATGTGATTAGGAAATGGGAGCATGAGTGAAAAGTCATCTATCAATTGGACTTATTAACCTAAATGTGTCAAGTAAGTTTCCACCAAAAGGAGAAAATTTATTTATTTTTAATTCCGGCCATTTTAAAAATGGAGAAAGAGACAAATTTGTGATTTTTTTATTTTTTAATGTAAGCAGCATTACTTATCAAAGCTTCAGAGAGTACATGGTTATTTGTTCACCTGTCTCCAGCCTGAGAACAGCTAGCAGCGAAGAAGAACATATTGGGATCACAAAGAGAACAGGGTGAAGAATCTAACTTTTCAAAGAAGGTCTTTCCGGGGATTTCCAGGTCCTTTGTACCAGACTAACTCTGCTGCAGCACTTTGCCTCTTGCTTTCTCTGCCTACACAGTGTCTTGCAGGCAGCTGCATTTGCACTGTCAGTGCCCTGAAGCGGGAGGACAGGAGCCAGCCCAGGCAGAAAGCCACTCAGCCACAGTTAGCTTGGTTCCCCTCCAGCTGGCCCGGCGCACCGAGAGAACGCGCGTGTGTGTCGGCAGGGACTGCAGATAGCACCTTGCTGCCTTTTGGTGGCACACAGACAGGATAGAGTTCTTCTAGGGAAACTCTCCCAGCTCTGGGAATCGCTCCCAGCTCAGTCTCTCTATACCAATGTGTCTCGGGGCATGTGATACTGAAGAAAAGCAGTGAATTTTGAGGTCCGGTGTGTCACGTCAGTAACTTCCCACGGTCAAAACCCACTAAATTAAAATCTGCATCTGGATGTAATGTTCTTAAATTCATTTCTTCTTGGAATCTAAGACTTGAGTTTGGCCATTATAGCTTTTTAAGATGGCCCATCTTAAGGGAAGAGGTCATTTCCTAAACTTCAAATATGTTCATACCTGCAGTCTTGATTTCAGCCCAATCCTGGTTTAAGATCTCTCTGGACAGGACAAGTGTGGGATTTTTTTGTCTCTTGGGAAAAAAAAAGCAGAAGTTCCATGTTGGTGAGATTTTTTTCTTCCCCTCCATCAGACTTTATTCCGTACAACACTTCACTTAAGTGAAGTAAATCAGCTTTCTGCTTTCAGTAGAAACCAGGGCCTGCTGCCTCCCTCTCAGGAGTGGTGCCCTTGTCCAACATGCAGGGTGCTTCTGCATGGCCACTGCCACTGCCCTGCTCCTGTGGCAGCTGCGTGCCCTACAAAGTGTATGTGGGAGCGGGGTCGTGTTCCTTCTGTGGAGGTCAGCACTGTGCAGAGGTGACCACTGACAAGGCATGAAGCTTCTGGGGCTGAACCCGTGCTTCAGAGCGACTCGTCTGTGAGAAATTAAGCATCCTTCCACTCCTGTGCAGCAATTTACTATGAAACCAAGAAAAAGAATGAACCACAAATTTGCAAGGGTTGGAGCCAGTTCCTGTTGTACCCCTTGCAACTTCATTCCTTCCCCAAGCAGCAAAAAGTAACGCAGCTCTTCCGCTCCCTCTGACAAACTCCAATCATTTTTATAAGCAAATAATGAGAGCAAATAAAAATATTTTGGAGGTTCTGAAATGTTGATTCACTTCATGTTCCGGCCATAAAGGAAATAAAGGGCTAGAGATCAAAACTGTTTTCATAATCTTGTCTAAAATGGGAAAAGGAATAATGGCAACCCAAATGTTTTTGGATAAACTTTGCCTCCAGTTGTGAGTTTATGCCTGGCTACCACATTATTTTGCAAGTGTTAATTTCTGTCAGAATTAGATGCATGGTTGCTGTTGCTATTCTGCTGACCTCTTTGTCCAACCTTGACAAGAACAAGAGAGACCTGCCCTGGGTTCGCTGGACCACTGAAGCACTGAACATTGGGCCCTGGAATAGGCTCCCCAGGGCAGTGGCCACAGCCCCAAGGTGTCACAGAGTTCCAGAAGCATTTGGACAATGCTCTCAGGCACATGGTGTGACTTTTGAGGATGGTGCTGTGGGGGGCCTGGGGCTGGACTCAACGATCCTTGCGAGTCCCTCCCAACTCAGCAGATGCTGTGATTTGGGGCTGAGGTCTGCAAGGTGCTGTCATGGATTTGGGCGCTTTGGGTGCTTTTGGAGCCTTGAACTCTCTTGTTGTGTGTTCCTGTTTCTGTACCTGTTTCTGGAGGCAGCCACCCCACAGGGTGTCCATGGGTGTGCAGTGGCTGGTGTCAGTACTGCTGGAGGCTGAGTCCCATGCTGCAAAGCTCTCGGCTTAGGCCTCTCCTGGGCCACAAGCTATGGCCTTGACACATCCTTGTTAATCTTCTGTGGGTTTAATTTTTCTTTCTTTTCCCCCCACCCCAAGAAAGCTTGAAAAAACGTCTGTGGGGGTGCTGTAGCCAGACAGGCTCGTGCTTTCATTGCGTGGTGCTAATGGTACGTGCTGCATGCTCTGGGTTATCGTGTGTGAATACTCAGAAGAGGTCAGTGCGGAAGGTGGTCCTGGAGAGGTACCAAAACTGGGGCCTTCCACACCTGCATTCCCCTGCCTCAGGGGAAATGAAGGGAAGTAGTCCCTACAATTGACAATAGTCAGCTGTGCTTGGTTTTCCTTCTGGAAGGAATTACTTTGAGCAAACAAGGAAGAGGTTGCACAGAGAGGTGGTTGATGCCCCATCCCTGGAAACATTTGAGGCCAGATTGGACAAGCTCTGAGCAACCCGATCTAGTTGAAGATATCCCTGCTCATTGCAGGAGGGTTGGAGTAGATGATCTCTAAAAGGTCCCTTCAACCCATACTATTCTATGAATATGAGGTACGGATGACCACAGACTTAGGGCCTTGGAGAGAGGTACAGAGCTAAATCTGTCAGTGTAGACACACTTTTTTACATTTTAAGCCAGAATTGTATTGGTGGCTTACAAACAAAAGGGGGAAAAATTGGATTAGTCTTCTGGATTCAGTGGCTGCACTAGAAAAATTCAGAAAGAGGAAAGGAGGAGGAAGTGACTTATTCCTCTTGAAAAGGTAGTGTGGTAAAATACAGTGTGAAGTTCAGCAGTGGTAAATATAGCTAAATCAATTGAGTTTAGTTCATATCCTGAGAGCCATAAATGTACACAGGTGAAATTTTATGAGCTTTTAAAAAGAACTTTATGAGCTTCGAGGGAGAAGCAGTATAATTTGAAACTAGCAATGGAAAAATAATGTAATATGGATTGTGGCATACCTAGAAAAATCTGTTAACTTACCCTACAGAAGGACCATAGAGGATAAGCAAGGAAAAAAGATCTAGGGATTTCTTTTATTCTTCTGCAGGACCTTGATCTAATCTTCTTTCGTAACTGTAGCATCCATTGAAATTACTCTCTGGGCAGTCCTGGAATCTAGAGGACTCCCAGGGAAAAAGTCTCAAAGGGTAAAAAGTGGAGAAGGGAAATGTGCAAGTCCTTGATAGGTTCTGATAGTTCTCCATCACTGCACCCTCTGGTTTTCTTCCCAGGAATTAGAGGTTACCCTGCTGCGCACTCGATAAGAAGCAATGTTCTAAGACATGTAAAGATGCCTGGTCTTGTCTGCTTGGTATAAGAAGGGTGGCCTGTAACCTCACCTGAAGCCTCACCTGAAAACCAAAATATGCTGTCTCCAGATGCTCTTCTTTTATAGCCTTAAGAGCAGAGGACTGATAGCAGCAGCAGAAGGCTCAGAGTTGGGCAGGTGTTCTCATTTAAGAGACCAGGGTACGTGTCCCCCTCATGCCTCCTGTTTTCCTGCTGAGCTCTGCCTATACCTGGAGCTCTCAGTGCTGTCTCCTCCTCTGTGCTGTGTTTCAGAAGAAAGTATCAGTTCCTTGGGATTGCAAAGCAAACTGAGGAAGTTTTTGGGAGAGGAGGCCACTGGCAGCTTAGCTTAGTGACAGACTGGTCTGCAGTACCAATCAGCTTCTGTCCAGTCATGGTGAGGTAGGGCTGAGAGCCATCCTGATAACTGCCAAGCCAACTGATCAATTTTAAATACCAGCATTTCCACAAGTTCAAGCAACATAATAATGTTATTTGATGTTATGTGAGTGGGTTGTTTTGATTTGGTGAGGTCTTGCTTGCTCCTGACAGCACTTCCTTAGACCTCTTAGTCTTTTGAGTGTGGTGAGACAGGCTGTGCCCTAGAGAGTTGCACACATCAAAGCAGAAGCCTTTGTGACTAACCAACCCAGTCTGGTTCACAATCAGATGTCTAGGAGAGAATTTTCAGCAGACAGCTAGATCTAGAGCAGTAATTAGGTCAAGAGCCTGTTATTGACCCCTTCTCACAGGCAAGAATTTATGTAAGAACAGGAGTAACCATTCAGCACTGCATTTGAGACACGGTCTTCTGAAACAAAGGCTTTATTCCAAATAAAACATTTCCCCCACGTCAGTAATCAGATCTGGCTTTGATAAAAAAGTCACCAACAGGATCCTCGTATGGTGTTAATATCTTAGCTTTTCCTTCTGCAGTTGTGTTTGGTTATATATGAATATATATATATGTATATGTATGTACTTAAAGATCCTCTTGTTAATGCACCAAGTATGCGTAGGCAATTAACAGAAGATTGTGTTTGATTATGGCTTACAAGAAAGTCTCCAGAGAAGTCACTGTTCATTACTCAGTGAGCAGCCCTTTGAGCCATGAATAGTGACCTTGGCAGAAGGTCCTGGAGACCACAGAATTAATCGAGAAAGTTTTAATAAAGGCTGGTGTACGGAAAAAAAAATCTATATGACTCGTGCATTGTTGGCTGGTGAGGATACGTTTGGCAGATACCTATCCTGTTACAAAGTCAGATACTGAGTTCATTGCCTCACTGTGCTTTCAGGGTAGATTTGATGACAAGCTAGAGAAAGGGAGCTTTAAAAAATGTTCTTTGTTACATTCTGAAAGATGTCTTGCCGTTTGACAAAAGTGTAGGCTCACTTAATAGGAGTCTGTTGTATTTAGCCAGATGCTTTCTTGGAATAGCGTTTTTCCATGGCATCATAGTTACAGAAGTGGTTGTGAACACATTCACTAGCTCATGTGGCCTAAATGAGTTTTCTTAATGAAAAAAATAGCCTTATGTGTTGATTCCAATTGCTGTTGCTCCTTCAGTTACAGTTTGTTGTTAGTGAAAGCTCTGAAACTCTCTGTGTCTTTGAATTCATTGAGCCTACTACATTAGGGGGCAAATATCAGCATGGATGTAACTTCTTAAGCAGGCATGGCTAAATTTCAGAGGAGGCTTGGATCTTCTGAGCTGACACTATGGAAGTACAAAGGGCTGGCATATGCTAAGAGGGTAGCTGGGGTTTCTTTATGCACCCATCATTTCATGTCCCAGCAAAGGAAGTGATGTTATCAGGTGCTAATTTCCCCCAAAGTGACATTACACTCACTGGAAATAGAGATCAAAGGGAGGCTTTGTGCCATAACTTTCTCTGAATCAGAGTATATTGGAAGGACTGCACTATTCTCTCTCCTTGTGAAGCCATAATTAAGCAGTTACATCAATATTTGTTCTGAGATCGTGGCCTCTCAAATCACAGGACTGTGTCATCTTGAAACATGTGGACCATGACCGTGGGGAAGGCTGAGAAGTCCTAGAGGATGTGAGGTTTTAATCAAAGCAGTCTGAAGTATTTGGGACTCTTTATACTGACTTGGATGGGTTTTAAATTGAGCTCTTGAAATCCAGCAAGTTTAGGCAAATAGGCGCAAGTAACAAAATGTTTTTCCAAAGCTCATTTTGTCATCAGCAGAAAAAACACACTGCAGATGCTCAAGATGCACAATTCAAGCAATTAAAGTAGTTGTTTTTTTTCCTTTTAAACAGAGAACTTTTTCTCAAGAATACTGAAACTTTGAGGGTTCTATCAACTCCAAGCAAAGCTGTTCCCACTTCCCCATCTCTCTTCTGACTGAAAACTACTTTTTTGGTTACTATTTAAGGTGAAATGAGATACGCTGTTAGCACAGTTCACGACGATTTCCTCCAAAGGGGATAAAAACCTGAATGTACGGGTTAGACTGGAAGCCAGCATGCAATTGGCGAGCAAGCAGCCTGCTCCTATAGTGTGGGCTCAAAGTGATCCTGGGTGGTTGGACTTTTATGCTTATTATTTTTTTTTTTTAAACGTTCTCCTCAAACAACACCGACGGGCTCGAGAGGAGCCAAAATATCCTGCCTGAACACCTGTGAACTTTGGATCTGGAAGCGAGCAGGGGGGCTGGTGCCAGCTCTCTGCTGGCGTGATGGATGGGAACGCAGCCGCTGCTGCCGGGTTTCCAGGGGCTCGCGGCTGGGCCTGGCGCTGAACTTTGCCTTTTAGGAAAGGTCAGCTCCTTCCTGCCGTCCCACCACGCGCCGAGCGGTGGGATGAGCCAGGCGACGGGGACAAAGCGTCACACAGCACAATGAAGAGTGCTAATATGAGTAATTATTGCAGTATGTCACTGCACTATTTTAAGGCTGCTCGCTGCATGCCAAAGAGTGCTCTGGGCAGGGTTTTCATTACAAAATCCTGCCAAAACACTTCCTGAGGGGATCGTGATAAATATAGATAGCAGAGAGCCAGTCTGAATCCACTGCAGCGAATAGCAAGAGTGCACATGCCTTAGGGTCCTCAAGGCTCATAAAGCAGAAGATACTTGAGTTGGCTGAGGTCCCTGAATAATTCAGCTGACTCCAGTGCGGGATTTTCAGGTAGCATTATGATATGGTATACTAGACATGCTCAGGAATCGGCTCCCAGCTCCTCCTACCAGTGCAGTGGGGGTCACTTTTATTTCTGGCCCTTGATTAATTGTGATAGATCCCAGTCAGAGGTTTTTAGCACAACCACTTTTCTCTTTTGTTACATGGCTTCATTGTTGACCATCTGTAGAGTATTGCTCTTTGCCTCGTGTCATGGCAGAAACAAATAAAGAACAAAGGAAAAATATCTGGCTGTTTTTAAACTCTCCCTTTATAGCAGGACCATTCCCAACTGCACACACATGCGAGCAGCACCTCCTCTGGTTTTGCAGGCAGCTTTATGTTCTCACTGTCCCCAGGGCTGCTAGACATGCCTAACCCAGGTGTTGTAGCTGTAGTGTTGTCTGAGGACTACTGACTACCCTGATTTTCTTGTCCCAAGGCTGCCAGACCTTGAATTTCTACTCAGGTAGTGCAAAGCAATGGCTGCATTAAAGCACCTGTACATAGGGGTCTGAGCAGGGTCACCTCTCCTGGACCAGCTGGCCTAGGAGCCCCAGTGCTGCTGCAGTAGAGACCACTGCAAACCAGTGACCCACGCATGCAGCAAAGACTGTGATGGCTTTGGCTTCTCTGAGAATAGTGGTAGCATTCAGAAGCAAAACCTCGTGGGATAGCCATGCATTTCCTAAAGGCTGATTTTCACCACCAGCCCTGCTGGACAACAGTCAAAGCTTCCAGGCCAGGAGGTGTTTTGTGTCTCAGAGGGTAGCAGAGTTGGGGCACTGAGTGTCCTCACAGTGATATGGGATTGAAGACATGATGGACAGTACTGCTTCTGCTTGGAAGCCTGTAATCCTTCCTGCAGGCTCTGCCTCTTGGGGGTGGTGTAACTTGTTTCCCGTGTCGTTGTCGGCTGGGGGCTGTTGCCAGAGTGTGAGATTGGTGTTCTGTGTGCTTGTCCTGGACTTCTGCTGCTGTGTTTGGCAGCAGCGTAGCCTCTGCTGGCCTCTGTCCTGCTACACACTCACTGACCAAGGTCACGGAGCGTAACCTTGGAGGTCTTCTGCACTTTGTATGTTGCATATTGATTTGCTCTGAAACTTTCTCATCTCTGTGTCTGACAGACTCCTGCATGGAATGTTACTATGAGAGAGACCTATGAGTCCTCTCCCCAGCCTGGCCTCATCAGTTCCAGCAGCTCTTCTCCTGGCATAAACCAAGGAGGTTGTTCAACTGCAGAAGTCATGAGGAGCAGTGGGAAAAGTTAACAAAGGAGCCCCATTCCTCCCACAAGCCAAAAGCCCTGTCCATTCAGGGACAGCAAAAAGCCCCTTCTGTAATAATTCCCTGCTGTATTTTCCCTTCTCACCTAATTTCCTCCCATGTCCTGGCTCCTGGAACCACCTGAGAGACCCCCAGGGTAGGCCATGTGGGCTCCTTTCTGCCATTCACCTTCTCCTATTCCCCTGTTTTGACCAGGCGCGTGCACAGAACTCTTCTGGAGCACACACAGGGAATGGCAAGATCACAGCAAATTATTCCCACAGCTTCCAGTGAGTGTGGCCTGTTTCATATGCTTTTCCAGAAAATACCTCTTTGTGCTTTGAAGCAAATTCTGCCATGATGGCTCTAAATGCTTAAGGAGAATTCCAGTCAGCTCACGGAGAGGGGTGATGGTGCATAAGCAGTAAATGAACTTTGCTGTCTGTGTCTAATAGACCCCATAGCTCTGAGGACTGCAGGAACGCAGAAACCGTTTATTTTTCTTCTAAGGTATAAGGCTATCATAAATTCAGAATTGTCCATACTAGATAAGGGGTGTATGTGTGTTATGTGGTTATTGGTGTTTATTTTTTTGTCATTCACGACAAGCAACCTGGATCAAAGTTAAAGTCCATTCTCTTATCTCCTGTATAATTACATGGGTAAAACAAACCCCAGTCTTGTTGAAGTATGAGATATGCTGATTTGCTCCTCAGTTTGTTTGTTAGAGGGCAATGCAGACAAGGTATCCAGCAGTAACTCTGAAAATGCAAGAAAGGGTGTACTAGTAAGTTGATGTCTCTCTGCAGCATCTGCATTGCTTTGGTTGTAAAGCATAACAAGTGACTATGCAATAGGGAAAATGTCTACTCCAGCAGTTTTGTTCCTCACAGAGAACTCCCTGTACCTGCTGGGACGGCTGGATCAGTTGACTGCTACCTGCTCTATTTAATCATCTGTTTTTGTGAGTGCCAAGAGCTGGAAAACAGGAATAACAACATGTTTAGAGGTCTGATCCTTTCTCACGACCCACAAGGACTGTTTCCACCACTCATTCCAAAGGGAGAGTTGCAGGTAGTGGAAGTGGAAAAAGTTATGAGGAAAGATAGCTGTGAAGGTTTGATTTGGACATGTTGATCTGAGCTAAAAACAATTATTATTTCCACTTCCCACCCTCCCTGTCCCACTCTCATTGTTCCCACCCTCAGCAGACTGACCTGCGGCTGCCTGTGAAGACACGTTTTTGACATACTTCTCTGCAATGTGCATAAGACAAGCCATGTGAGAAGGCAAGATTTGGGATTCACACCTTTTCTCCACTCTAACCCTCTTCTCTTGGCTCTCTTCTCCTCTGCTCTGTGCTTCAAAGGAGCTATGTACAAAATACTGAGTTATTCCAGGCCCCAGAAGGTACCACCTCTCAGCCACAACTATAAAAGCAAGACCAACTATGGTACCAAATAAAGTGCTGCCAGAGTAGCTCCGAGGACCTGTCATAATACTGTCATTCCTATTCCATTTCCATTTTACCCCTTGGTTTCACACAACCAGATGAATGCAGGGGTGGACCAGGTCTCAGGCACAGAGAAATAATTTTGGTAAGAAACACTGATTGTCGCCACAGGATGCTGGTGACCTTCAGACTTGCGTAGCTGCTCAGCCTGTGGCCATCTGAGACTGAGAAGAAAAGCTTCTTGAATAGAAAATTCCAATCATTGACCTCATCAGTGCAAAATTCATATTTTGTGGGGGGAAGAAAAAGCCCAGCAGTAAAGAGCTGCAATTGGAAAGCACAACCTTGAACCATGACCAAATGGGAATTGGAAAAACCTGGAAGTTACAAATGAATGTCACATTTTTCCCTTATACAAAATTTAGTGTTGTCCCTAGAGACTAGTGATTTGTCTTTACTTCACAAAGTTTACAGCAGCAGACCTCAGCGCTGCATTCTTGAGCATTTTGATTTGTGGGACCTACAGATTTCCCAGCAGCACTGCTCTCATAGCTAATCCAATCCTCCTGCCAGCACACCCAGTTTTCTGAGTCTTGTGCTAGACCCCTGGATCTCCTCCAAGACCCTTGGGGGCCTGCAGATGACAGGCTGAATGGCTCTGTCCTCCAGCTCTGAAGCATCATCCCAGTTTGAGAGTTCGTTTGTAACCTGCACTGACTGAATGGAATTTTGGATTGTTAGAGAAGGTGGTGCTCTGCCTCCATTATCACCTGCCTAGGAGAGCAATATATTGCTCAAGAGCAGCAAGTAGGGAAGCAGCAACTGCTGTCATGGCTCAGCATCCTGAAAACTCCCCAGGAGCAGAGAGCTCCTCCCCAAGCAGGGTACAAACTAGGCTTGAAAGGTCTTCATTATTATTATTATTATTATTATTAATAATAATAATNGAGCAGATTCTATCCAACTGAAACACATGTTCAACAACAAGAACATCCTCTGCCAGTTATTTAAGCAAAATGCCTAGTGAATCTGTCAGTGTGGGAGCTGATTTGCTGCAGACAAGCCTGGAGCTTGTCTGAGAGCTCAGGGTCCATTTGTGGAGTCCCTGTGACACTGGCTTGGTCACAGCCACTCATTTCTCTGCACCAGCCTGACACAGAGCCAAGCACAGCACAGGAGAGTTTCCCCAAAGCCAGGTAGCTCTTGTTGCTGAGTACAAATAGTTTGAAACCCCACACATGTCCAGTTTCACCAGGACCCTTCTTGTCTGTGAGTTCTGGTGGCCAAGAATTAGGCTGAGCTCCCATGGAAATAAAGCCAGTGACCTGCTGCAGTTCTTGGCTGAGTGATGTAACTTCTCAGCAATTTGGTTTCCCCAACTGTAAAACTTTTATAAAAACTTCAAGGTGTTGTCTGACAAAGAGCTGTAAAAGACTAGGGAACTTTGACTCCCTCTGCTCCAACACAGAATAACCCACTTCAGTTAACTATACTACATTTTAAGGTTTAGTCAATATTTGTGTACCTACAGGAATGTATTAAACACCGTGTGCATGTTATGAAGTTTTACCAGCCTTTTTCTTGAGCTTGTGATTCTTTAGATTTCTTTTCTCCTTCTTCTCTCTTTTCTTTGCTCCTCTCCCCTTTCGTGCAGTAGTAAGCATAGAGAAGGTATGGGAAGGGCAGAAAAGTAGCAGCAGAGCCTGTGAATAAGTTTAGCTCTTCATCTACTGGGGTGATCTATGTGAAATTCACATGCAAGCATGAATTCCCTAAACCTTGGAGAAACTGAGAGTGAAGAATCACCTAATAAGGAGACTAGTTCAGGAACTGATGGTCTTAGAAACATCCTCTTTGCAATTAACTTTCAGACCAAAATCTGCTACTGGTGGGTAACTTCTATCCCTTCCTCATCTCACTTCAGTAAAGTGTTGTCAAGAGTCATTACCAACAGCCAAAAGGCATGTGAATCTACAGCTCCTGCCCTGTTCTGTTTGGAGGTTTCACTTCTTTTGATCTCTGGGGAAGGAGCCTGGCTACAATCCACAATGTTTTTCTCTACAGCAACAGAAACTGGTGAGCACTTTGTTCAGCACAGTGATGGTAAAGGGCAAAGTCGAAGCAAATCTGACTTTATCTATTGTGGAAGCACCAGCCAAGGGTGAGGTTCCTCTCAGGGGTGGGTGGGAAGGGCTGCACAAAACACTGTCAGATCCTGGTGGCTCTGGCAGTTCAGCCAGCACAGTGATCAGCACTGTGGGTACCACTGCTGTGGAAACTGCAAAGGCCATGCTTCCAGACAGATGGGGGTCTGCCCAGTCATTAGGTAACTAACCTTGCTGGCATCCTTTAGACACTGGGAGAAGGACGTGTTCCCAGACACATACCCCAAGATACACAGCATTTGACAGAGCAGAGATGCTGCCAGGACTTTCCCCAGCAATACCAAGTACCATGACTGAAGCTAAGTGCCTGCACCAGTATTGCAGGATTCTGTAGTCAACCAGCAGCCTGTTCATGAGAAACACTGAGTGCCCATTATTTTTATTGTTTTCATAAGATCTAAATTTTCCTAAAATGAAGCAAAGGAAGTCAGAAAAAGGGAATGATGTAACACACACATCTATAGAATCACAGAAGATCTGGGGTTGGAAGAGGTCTTTAAAGGTCACTTCCAACCCCCCTGCAATAAATAGGAATATCTTCAACTAGATCAGATTCCTCAGAGCTCTGTCCAACCTGTGCTTAAATGTTCTCAGGGATGGGGGCCTTTACCACCGCTCTGGACAACCTGTCACCATGGTCCACCCCACTCTCGTTGTAAAATTCTTCTTCCTTATATCGAAACTGAATGACCCTCTTTTAGTTTAAAACTGTTACCCTGCATTCTTTTGAAACAGGCCCTGCTAAAAAGCCTGCCCCCGTCTTTCTTGCAAGTGCTCATTAGCTACTGGAAATTGCTATAAGGTCTCCCCAGAGCCTTCTCTTCTCCAGGCTGAACAACCCCAACTCTCTCAGCCTGTCTTCATAGGAGAGATGCTCCAACCCTCTGATTCTCTTTGTGACCTCCTTTGGACTGATTCCAGCATGTCCATGTCCTTGTTATGTTGGGGCCCAGGAGCTGGATGCAACACTCCAGGTGAGGTTTCACCAGAGTGGAGAAGATGGGGAGAATCACTCCCCTTGAGCTTCTGGCCACACTGCTTTGGATGCAGCCCAGGATGCAGTTGGTTTTCAGGGCTGGGACTGCACATTGCTGGTTAAAGTCCAATTTTTCATCCATCAGAACCCACAAGTCCTTCTTGACAGGGCTGCCTTCGATCCCTTCATCCTCCAGCCTGTGCTGATACCAGGCACAGCCCTGAGCCAGGTGCAGGAGCTTGCACTTGCTCCAGTGGCCAGCATGCAGGGATGCCAGTCCCCCTGCTCAGCCTTGTGTGCAAGCCTTGCGTGCCCCTGAAGCTTGTGCAGAGTGAGGCCAGAGCTCACTGCCTGTGGATGCATATGGTTGGGATCTTGGTCCAGCATGCTCTTACTGCACCCTGGCAACCTGCTCCAGATGCAGACAGGTATTGATTGGTGTGGCCAAAGGCTTTGCCTTTCCTTAAGGGGATTTGGTAGAAAAGTCTGTGGTGTTTTTGTCCAGTCACAATGGGTTTTCCTGGTACAACCAACCTGTTCCACTGCCATCTTGTATAGTCACATTCACTGGTTTAAGCTTGGCCTTGGGTGCACTTCAGATTTCTTTTCCATAGCTGTGCTTTTCCCTTCCATTGGTAGCTATCACAACCCTTCACCCTCTACCGTGAGCTCTGCCTTCTACAGTCTGGCCCTTGCCTAATCAAGGGAGACAGCTTTCCTGGTGTTACTGTTGAAGATGCAATAAATAGCATATCCATTTCTCCATTTATCTGCTTTTTGAAATCCAGCCTGTAATGCCAGCAATAATTACTCTGTTTCTATATTTAGAGATCATCAGCACCTCATGAATATCAAATTGTACTGTTATTATCTCTGTACAATATGGGCCACTCTCCTATCAGTGTAAACATTTATAACAGTGATTATCAGTAGGACTGCTAAAGATCCCAAAATAGACAAGGCTGAACAGGAGTATGCCATTATTTGTTTACTGGGGGAGGCAGGGAGAGAGGCAGAAAAGCCAGCTGACAGCACAGAGCCCATCTAACAGCAGTGTGGGAAGGCTGGTACGTGGGGAACTGTACCTGGTGGGACCATTAGGAGCAAGTGTGGAGAGTCTGCTGAGCCCAAGCACCATCTTAAATCCTTGGAATTAGGTTGCCATCTGCACAAATATTCTGCCCCACATGAAAATTCTTCAGAACACTTCCTTAGGGTATGTTTTTAGTATCTTCATTTGTCCAGAAGGTGCTTTTTAGAGCTGTAGTCTGACTGGACTGGTAAACCATAGAAATAATTTCCAAATTACAGATTAAACTAATTTTGTGTCAGTATCAGCTCACCAAGGGGAAATGGTTGATGTTTCATCTTCTGATGAATGGCTGCATCTGAAGGTGTCTGCCTCTCCCAGCCAAGCTGTTGGCTTGAAATAAAACTGTGCTCTGAGCTCAGGCAAATGGCAGGATGCACAGACAGGAGTGTGGAGAGAGGCTGCTGGTAAATGTTAAGGGCATGGGTGAATGCCAATGGGTTTTTGCACTTGCTAACTTGTTTGTATTTTTGTTTTGATGGGCATGCCACATTGCATTGAGAAGGGCTGATCTAAACCTCTGTCAAACAGCTGAAGCTCAGTGGATCCGGCTGCCTCCTAAGAGACCTTTCCCCTGCTCTGAATCTCCAGAAGGCTTCCAAGGAATGGTCACTCACCATCATCATCTTTCAGAGCTGTCAAGAGGCTTCAGCAGCTCAGCTCTTGGCATGGTTTTCCAGCCTTCTGCTGTGGCCCTGGCCATGGGTACTGTTTTCCATGCAGATCCATCCCCCCCCACCTCAAAGGCTTTACTCTATCAATGACTGCAGTGCTTAATAGAGTTACCTTTTCCTTTCCCTTGCTTTTCCCAAGAGTTATTGCTCCCGAGTGTTTGTTTTGCAGCTCTATGGGCCACCTGGGCATGGCTAGGCAGAGCCACCTCCTGGCAGGACAGTAAGGAAAGCTCCCGATCTGCTGGCCCCAGCACTTGCCACTGCATAAAATATTTGGCCACTATCAATGGCATGTCTCCAGCCTGCAGCCTGAGAGAGCAGGGTTACAGCTTAGTACCCAGCTCTTCCCACCCATAAATGGTATATCTGTGCTTTATAGCACCTGTTCTGTATTTAAAGTGGGGGGTGCTAAAGTGCAGGTAAGAGAAAATTACTGGCACTTGGAAGGAGTTGGGCAGGAAAGTGACTGTGTGACTCAAGTCTGGGCAGGTGCACTGCTTGCAGACGGGGCTGGTGGCACTGAGGGACACCAGGAATGTGGTAAAACTTTGTGAACACAGTGGGTGCTGTGCAGCTGCAGGTCCTGCTATCCCACACTATTTGGCCCCAAGACAGCAGTATATCCACACCTAAGCACATCCTTTAGATTCTAGCTGAAAACATTTTAGTGACACTAAAACCAATCCCTAGAATCATATTTTCTATTCTGAATAGAAAAAGCTAGTAAATAAAGCTGGCTTCTTATCAGTTCCTCATCCCTGAAAGTGCTGTAATACACCACTCGACAGTTTCTGTCCTAGCTAGTTTCTAGAATCAGCTCTCTTTTCAGAGAAACCACTGCCAGAAGAGGACATGACTAAGCAAGAGAGGAAACTCAACTGTAGCAAAATGTGAGTGAAACAGAAAATAATCACTGAGTAAACTAGTACTTGTCGGTTCAGCAGGGGAAACAAATCTAGATCATTCTCTGCAGCTTTGGAAAGACCTTGCTGGCTCTTGCACAGCTGGCTTGGAGAGGCAAATAGAATACAAAACAGGAGTTAAGGGCTCCAAGGCTGTGCACGGCACCTCACACTTTCATCTCTTGCACAAGGGGACATGTCCTTCCGACAAGAGAGCTCTTGTACACATGTTTGTGCTGCGAGAACGCTGTCTATGTTTGGTTTGGAAAAGCTATGCTTGCTTAACAAAACCTGAATTTATCCCTGTAATCCTTCCCTGCATCTCCATGGCCAGATTGGAGCAGCCTGTGGAAAAAATTCCTGTCTATTTTCAGAAATAGATAAAAGCATTCAGATTACAGAGTGCAAATCTCCTCTCAAAACGGCTGGAAAAATCCATTCAGCGCCACTGTCACTGACCCTCGCAACCTCTCCAAGTAATGAATTTCAGTCGCCTGTGCCTCTTCCCCACGCTGCCTCCTTCTCCTCCCGCCGCCAGTGCCGGAACTGCCCGCGCTCTCAGCATCTGCAAAATGTCAGCCTTGAGTCCCACTGTTTATCCCACGGGGAGCAGGGAGGGAAGCGTTATGTAAAAGAGCTGAGTGGAAATTATTATTGATCTCACTGCTTGAAACCACTAGTGGGATCTTTTCAGTCCAGGGTCCGTGCTCACAAACTTTGGCAGAGCACTCATGTGCCAAGGAAGAAGTGCTCTTTACCACAAAGGTAGAAGTGCCAGGAATCTGCCTCATTGCCTACACTTGTCCCAGGGCTCTGCTCTCTTCTGTGCTCAGAGCTGGGTACGGTGTCATCCCCTCCACTGCCGAGAGATCCCAGAGCAAATGAGCCTTTAGCATCACTTATTAGCTCATGAGATGGGAGATTCCATGGAGGAGATTACGGCTCACTTAGGGATTGTGTGCTTTAGGTAGCCCCTGAGGTTTGATAAATTCCTGCTCACGGTGGATTAGATATCTTGTTAGCAAGCAAAATATTAAAGTCAACGGCAGCGAGCTTACATCTCGCTCATATTTTGCTTATGGATTACAGTCTTCGTAATTAATACCAAGGAAGAAGGCACCCAGATGGACTGTGGCTTTTGAAAAATTAACCTTGATAGAATTTCTTTTTTTTTTAATTTAAAATTTTACTAGTGTTTCTGTGATGTTCAGAACAGACCTGGGATGTGGTTAGTTTTATGTCCGGCCCATCAAGTGTCTAACAGGAAACCTGCAGTCTTCCCTTGGGATTCACACAGCTGACAATCACCACTCTTGTGTTGCCTCTGACAAAATCAGGCTGAATCCTGGGAGGTTCTGAACAAACCATTTTCAGAGCTGAGGATGCTTCAGATGTCTCTCTTTCTGTTTCAGGATGATGAGCAGGATATAAAAATCTAAAAGAGGAGCATGCGGCACAAAAGAGATATTGGAGAGATCACCAGCTCTGATGATGAGTACGTGGTTTAGGGTGACAACATAGGTGTTCCTCCTAGCACTGCTAACCTTCCAGGACTTGGGGGAATCAGCTCACTTCACTAGGAAACTTATAAATAAATCCACTTTGCAACAGTGATGAGAGGCTTAGTTGTTACCTATCTAGTGTGGACAGAGAGAAGCACAGGATTGAGTGAAATGTGTGAAGAAGGGACAAGGTATTTAAATGACTTCAAAACACTTTGAGATCTTGGATTGCAAGGCAGCAGGTATGATATAAGCACAAATTCTGCATTTATTGCATGTGCACGTTCAGAGCTGGATTTCTCTCTGTGTGCAGGCACATGAATGTGTATTTGCATGTATGTCCTTTGAATCCCATACACAACTCAGCTGAACATGCAAGTGAAGGAAACTGGGCAGCATGTGTGTTTCTCCAGATTTATAAATTGCACATGGAGTACAAGCGCCAAAACACACTGGAAAGCACAGCACAACTATTACAGTCTGCCTGTAAGTCTAATGCTAAGATCAGAATTTGTTTTATCCCACTGCCTTATTTTTAAAGCCTAGAGAAATACCCACACTAGCCAAAACAATCTGATTCTTGAGCTCACTTCGGTATTTTCCACAGTTTTCAACCAGCTGTCAGGTGAAATTTTCAGCAATTGTAAATGGCTGTTGAAATTTTTAGAAATGCTCTAACTGCACCATTTTAAAGAAATGCTAAATGATTCTTCTTCTAAGATATTATAAGCATTTTTTATCATTTCTAACAAAGCCAATAATGTTTTTGAAAATAATATATCTGAAGCAATGGGAATAACTTCATTATTTCAGATAATGGTGCAAAACAAGGATACCACAGGAAAGGTCATTATTGCCTATAAAGGTTGATGAATTTAATGCCTCTTAAAGTAGCCATGGAGGGATACATATTGATTCAAGGTTATTGGATCTATATATATGGAATACATAAACCTGAACTATATTGATATATATATAAATGGTGTTGGTTAGAATGTAGAACCAAATTGCTGGTTATAAAAATTTGTTCTAATTATCTTCACAAGATCTGGAGGTGTTTCTGTTGTGATCATGAGCCTGAGAACTCTAACAATGCTTTCTCCAAGTGAAAACCTGTTAAGAGAAAATAAATGTGGAAACCCAGTAAAAGATTCAACTCTGACCCATTTGGAAGACAAAATAAGCCTGTGATATCCCGTTCATTCACCAGGGAGTCATGCTTATCATTGAATTGTTACAGCTAGACAGAACACAGGTATTTATATATTCCGTATGATCCAAGTGCTTAAAATTGCTTTCAACTGTTGACTTCACTGGAGATGAATGAAAGACATTAATAGGACCTCTGCAATCCAGCCTCTTCCAGCACTGTGTAATGGCCCCAGGAATATCTCCTGTGTACATCATTCCCATCCGTTCCAGGAGTTCCCTGGCATTGTGCAAGCCCCACAGCAGAGAGGTCACCACAGCTCCCGCTGCCAAGCTCCCCCACCAGCTGCTGCCAGCTGATGGCTGCTCTGCAGGAAAACAGCTCTACAACACAGGCAGCTCGTGGGGCCACTTGGATGTGTGCCCTCTGGAACAAAAAGGAGGAGGGGAGGGGAGGGAAAGGAATGGAAAAAAGAAGAGAACTAAAATGAAATGCATGAATATGGGTGGGAAAATGAGTTCTGTTCCTCGTTGAAGCTGCCCAGGCAGATCCTCTTACCTGTGTTCATGTCACACGACGTGTCTGGCTAGCCAAGAGAACAGATATGTTATCCAAACACCAAATAAATGCTCTTCACTGCTCCATTGGGACACTGACCAGTCAACACAGCCTCCCCTGGGCACCATCCCTGTTTGATGGAGGCAGAGATGAGCAAATCTTCTTGGATAAACGCCCACGGACAACTCACGTTGCCTCTTTGCTTCTGCTTGGACTATCTCTATCTTTTCCATGTAAGTCTCCTCCTTTACTCCTGACTCCTGCTGTTTCTTGTTCTGCATTCAAAGCTACATATTTTTGCAATGAAGGATTTCATGAAAGGAGAAAGCACCTTCCTTTTCCTCCAGGAAAGGTAGGTTTGAAGGGTCTCAGAGGGATTATTTTAGGTCTTCTGATTATGTTTCTATGTTTAGAATGGATGTAATGTATAAATTAATCAGACAAAAGATTGAAATATGCAAAACCTAGAAAATGTCCAAATCCCCCACACTTAGGACTTTCCACATACACCTTCCCAATAATTTCTAACTCCACAGCTCCATCTCTGAGAGCACTGCTTAGTTTTGAACTTACCTTCAGCTAAATGTGGTGAAGAATCAATCCTAGACCTCACTGAATTGGTAGCCAGCCCATGCGTATTTCAGTAAACTCCAAACAGACTTAGTAAAACAGAGTGGAAGGGGAGAGTAATAGACTCTGCAGTTAGAAAGCTGTCAGTCTCCTAACATCTACTAAATACGTTAAATCCTCTAGGACTTTCAGACTGAAGATCAGCATGTACAACTTCAGCCCCAAATCATTCATAAGCAGTTGTAAATGATGGCACCCATGTAGAAATCCCTCTTGTGGTAAACACTGCCCTGGGCACAACATAGGTAGCATGAAGCAGCAGCCTCCAAACAGTTTGCAACTATAAGTTCTGGGCAAAAGCAGGTTACAGCAACCCAACAGACAGGAGAGGTGAGGTTCCCACCTCCAAAATGGCATGATGCAACCTCCCAGTAAAGCACAGCTGAGAAGATAAAACACTTCTGAAGACCACAGTGATTCCTTCCCAGCCATCTGAGGCCCAGAAACCTTAAGGACCCTTGTGCTCAGGACACACTGAAAGGAAAACCTGACATTTATGATAGTGCCTTGGAGGAAGCAGCATCACAGTTGCATGGGAAAATGGTCTGTCTTTTGCACACCTGGACTGTTTTCATGACATGCCATAAAAGGGGCTGGAATAGTGTTTCTTCCTCCACCTCTGCCTGTAGGCTCCACAAGGAGGCAGAAGTGTGGGTACACGGCACTCCATCACCAATTTGTTGTCAACCGGAGGACATGAGTAGATAGCACTCTACTGCCTGAACTCCTGCCTTGCAACTCTGTGCCACTCTGTGGCCTGATTCACCCTGAGCTGTATCAGTGTGTGTTCTCACCAGGTCCTTGGGTGGTTGTGCAGGCAGCTGAGAGATCTTATGTCCATAGCACCGGCATCTGGGGTCCTCCATCACTCCTTGGATAGGACTGCTCCCTGCTCCTGACCCTGGCTGAGGTGCAGGAGCTATGGAGCTCTCTTTGGGGCACCTTTTCACTAGACAGGGGGGAGGGAGGTGGACCTCTGCCAACAGATTTGAAAAAGTGGGTTCTTTTGCTCATTATCTGGATATATATTGCCATTGCTGGCTCTGCCTGGCTTTATGACTGTGCTCCCTATTGCCTAATAAAGATCTGGGAATGCAAGTGAGTGGTGGAAATCCATTTCTTTAAGAGCTCCTGGGGAGGGTATGTTTAGTTTTCTCAGGTTTCTAAGTGGAGATTGGAATTTAGTCCTTTATCAAGAGGGGCCATGGGTATATTAAATCCAAACATTTTTCTCTGCTGTTAACCACCTGGCAGAAAGGTTACACTAATTACATCAGATGTGTTTTCTCAAATTTTCCTGCTTCTTTTATAAATGGGAGGCTTATGACAGGGGCAGCAGTCTGACCACTGGGAAATGCAACCTGTCTTATTCCCAACTCAGTTCCCAGATTAACCAGGAGACAGTAACCCTCATGGGAGGTAAGGTATGGGGACAGAAACAGGCAGGTCATGGGAGAAGAGCATGGCAGAAATGATCCAATTCTGTCACCACAAAGCTCCAGGTCCCAACTCATGGGCAGGGAGTGGACAGGCACTTTGCCAGTAGAACGTGTACAATACTATGGTACTATGAACTTGGAGCAATGAAAGCAATTTCTATGCTGTGCAAATGGCTCTTTACCTTCCTCCCAACAATCAACAGACATTTTTTGGGGTTGCCATTGTGAGAATGGTGGGGATGGCGATGCAGATGCTGGCTTGGTCTAGAGAGGGAGGAATAGAAAGGAATGAAAGGTGGGAGAGAGGCCATGTTTATGACACTAAAGATGAGCCTTCGTGCTCTCCAACAAATATGTGCCCCTGTGGCAAATGCCACAGCATGGCCAGCCTTCATCTCAAGCCCTGCAGTACCACTCATGCAAACTGGACTGTTTGGCCTTTTATCACTTTTCTCTGGGTAGTATTTTTGCTAAGGGTGTCTCAAAACTCTGGATATGTGGGCCAGGCTTTGGTGGAAACTTATGGTTCTAGGATTTTCCTGGAAAGCAGCAATGTTAATTTTTATCTCCATCCAAAACCAAATTGCTCAGAAGTGACAGTGGTGAAAACAGTGTTCAGTAGAAAAACATTGTCCTACTCAAAAGAGAGAGCACAAAAAAAAAGTCACAGTTAAAAAAATAGAGGAGTAAAATATGATTCCACCTTGTTCTTTTAAATGAGACTCAGGTATTAAAGTGCACTGGGGGCTGAACTTCTTACATTTAGAGACACATCTTCTGACATGCTCCCACCAGATGCTTCAGTAGATTGGAAATGAGCAACAGGAAAGAAATATGGTAGGTTTTCTTTTCAAGATGCAACAAGATGTTGTACTTCCTGGCCACATGTAAAATGAATTTACAACAGAAACATGCCAGAAATGCCTGAGGGTAACACTAGCTAAAGCAGAATGCTGAGTCTTTTTTTTTTGACTCCAGCATTGAATAATGGTCCCAAATGTCATTTTTCTAAAAACAACCCCAGCATGGGTGACTGGTGAGTGAGATCAAGGTTCCACGTTTCATAGGGCACATCAGGAAAAAGTTATTGTGCAATCTGATCTCAACTGCACATACGTCCTCTGTCACACACACTAAGATAACTCTCAAGGTTATTTATTGCAACAGGCCCCTAAAGTGATGACATTGGGAAATTAATATTATTACTATGAATAATTGCATAATTTTCTCTGACTCTAGTTATTCTTGTTTTCTGCTAATACATGCATGTCGGTGCTGTTCATTGCTGGAGTGACTGGAAACATTTCACATGGTTTGAGAGAACAGTTTTAACATTTTCCAAGCACAGGGGAAAAATGCACTTTGACTCTTTTTGGTCTCAAAACCGTGCAACAGGTTTGCAAAATATTTAAGCACAGGGCTAGCAGGTCTCTTCAAGGTCACTGTACACTTAAAAACACTCCCCCTGATTCATTAGGTTTTCGATCACACTGAATTGAGCTGCCTCAATTCAAGGAAGAGAAAAGAGGGACATCCAATCTCATAATGCAGGTACAACAGTAAATTACCCTGCACCAACTCTGCGTGCCTCAGAGGGCTGACGGCAGTGCTGAGCTGTGGGTGATGAAGAGCCAGGGCTGTGCAGCCAGAGGGGCAGATTCAGGTGCTGGTTACAGCACTGCAAATCTCCCTTTCAAGCACAAGCAATGCTTTACACTTCACACAGGGAACAGGAGAAAATACCACTGGGCAGTAAGTTGAGAGACCTGGAAGATCCTTATGTCTTAGTTAGGGCTCTTTGCGTTAGTGTCAGCTCTTCCACACTGATGCACATATGCTTTCCTAACCACAATGCTATCCAAAGCCTCCATCTTGGTTAACATTTCATCATTCACACTCCGGGAATTATCATTTCCTCTAGACATGCTGACAAAGCTCATTGTTTATTGCTCACAGCATGTCAGAACTGCTGGTTTTGCTTTGGACTGCAAGATGTTTGGAAAGCCACATGCTTTTTCTGAAGCCGTCTCCGTCCCCTGTGTGCCAGCTTCAGCTGCTGCGTTCGCCTTCGCCCCAGAGTGTCAGATCCTGTCCAGATGAGCCAGAGCAGAGGAGACCGTCAGCTTCAGACTGACCAAACAGCACTGGATTTCATGTAAACATGGCCAGAATCTTCCTGGCAGCCACAGGTACAAACTTTCCAGCAGAGAGGGCTGGTACTTTACTACCTTGCTCCCCTACGGACCTGCAGATAAACCTGCTGGGTGAGTGAGCCAGTGAGTGTGACCTGGACACGTGCCTGATGTGCCATTTCCCAACCCAGGGGAGATTACAGCTCTTCCTGGCAGAAGAATTGCCCATGGAGAGACTATAATTGGGAAGGAGGCCATGCACCACCCCCTCTGGAAAAGAAAATGATCTTCAGCCACGGTCCTGTGCTCCAGGTCTCCCCAGCCAGAAATGGGGGCAACACCTGGCTGTTACTGACCTGTCACAGCACTGCAGTCATGAGCAGCTGCTAAATGGTGCAGAAATGCAGATCATTATTTATTAGTTACAGCATTTCATATGACAGGACATATATTTTTCCATAAATCCCTGAAAGCTGAACTAACACAGAAAACACAGGACTGGTCCTACAGATCTGTACAGCATTACCTCTGGCTGCATGGCTGAGCCTTCCTCTCAGTCCAGGAGGGGTGAGAGCTGAGTATTGGTGAATGCTTAATTTCTGTCTTGCAGGAAAAGTCCTGAGCCACATAATCTGACTTCCCCAGCTAAAATGTCTCCTGAAGATCTGTCCTGCCCACAGCAGTACCACAGGAGAGGGGACACACAGCACAGGAGCAGCTTGTCCCAGGAGAAAGAGTGCAGCTGCACCCATGAGTGGAGGCAGAGCAGCAGGAATGGACCAAGAGCTGTAAGATCAGCAAGGCAGCAGTCAGGGGATGTCCTCAGCACACAGCAATTAATGGCCAGGGATGAGCAGGGTGACCTCAGCACTCCTTATTGCATGGGACAGAGATGCTCAAAGGCACAGAATATATCCTCTGCAGGATGGAGGTCCCTCTGCATCCAGAGGTTGCTCCCAAGGTTGTTACCCCCCCACAAAGGGACTACTCCACCCCAGGGAGGTAGTAAGGAGGGGTGGAGAGTCTGCTGCCAGTTTGAGCAAGTTTTTTGGGAGAGCAGACAACTCCTAAGGGTCACCAGCACTGATGACAAAGAGAAGCTTTACTACAAAGAGTCCAGGCAGATATGTGTTCCCGGGAGCACCGCCCTTCCTCACCCCTCACCTGCACCTCACTCTGTCTCACTCTGCTGCTTTGGCCTGACAAGCCCCTGTAGCTGTGACCTATCTCTTGGAGCTTGCCTACATTTTATTTGCATCATGCAGGATCTGTCCAGGTGATTAAATAAAAGACATCTTTTCATTATTGTTGTTTTTCCTGTGCCATTGCTATGTCCTCTACAACAGCTTTGCTTTTCCTGTGAGGAATAATCTCTGGAAACTTGGATAGAATCCTTTGGCTCACACTGGAAAAGGTAATAAAATCCTGGGAACCAAAAATGTTTCTCCGTTGTTTTCACCAAATATCTTTTTCCAGCTTGAAAAATGCATTTCTTGTTTCTGATTTGTTTCCAGATTTATGGAAGATTTTTTCCTAACCTGTCAGTTTTCCTCCTGTCCAGCACACCTGGGCATTTGGAAGACTGTGCCCAGAGGGCTCCAGAGATCTTTCTCTGCTCCCCACAACTCTGACTCTCCCTAAAGTTACAAGGAAGCCACTAATTTCCTCATTGCTCTGGTTTCTCCATCTGCCACCTTATGATATAATATTTACTTATCTTTTCAAAGCATTTTAAATCTCCGTAGGAATGCATTATAAAAGTGCATTAGTGTTATTACTTTACTCTGTTGTGTAACTTTGAGAAATGGCTTACGTAAGGCCGGCTCCTCTATCCCCTCTCTGACCCCCATCCATTGTCCTGCTGCTGCTGCTGCCTCCTCCCATGACAGCAATAATTAAGCTCTGGTTTTCCAATACCCTCCTTGGTTCCTACCCAGACTTTGGGGAGTTAGCATCCAGCTGCCTCTACATCAGTCCAGAGATTGGCAGCCTTGGATTTCAAGGTTCTGCTGCTTCTCTCTCTACACCTCTGTCGCCTGCATTAGGGTCACAAGATATATTTTCAGAGGTTACAGAATTACTTGTATGAATTCAAAGCCCCTTTTTCTGGCACCTCAGAAGTACTCTATCAACAACAATCTTTGACACTTCCTTATAACTATGACATGAGTTTTATTGGGAGGGCATTTGTGACCTCTTAGCCCTGTACTCTGTCAGGTTCAGCCTTCACAAACCAAGGCAGCAGGACCAGAGGAGCAGTCCAGTAATAACCTAAAGCAGAATGCATTCAGATGGTGCGGTGAGAGGAATGGAGCTCCTGATGAGAATGTCACAGCTGACTCCTGATATGCTACTGTGACCTGCTTTTTTTTCCACAGCATTTTTCTTTTTAGTAGGTAAGTTAAATTTTTTTGTTCCTTGTATTTTCTGTTATGCCAAAACATCTATTTTAGTGAGATAAAAGGCTGTCAAAAGAGCAGGTGCTTGAATTAATAACACTCTGTAAAACAACTTTCACTAAAGGGGCAGATGACAGGAATATGAAGGGTGCAAACTAGTGAGACTCCTGCACGCTCTTCCTCTTTCTCTTCCTCCTTTCCTGAAGGATATTGGTTCACATCCTGACCATTTTATGTGAAACAGCTGCCAGGTTTCATGCCAGAGGTGACTGCATTTCAGAGACAAGCAAATGTGCTGCTGTATTACTGCCAGATACTGACCTCATGCGCTTTAGCCTTGGCTTTTCAGAGGGCTCTGTTGGACTTCAGTGGTGCAGCTCCAGCCTGACCCCAGCATAAAAGAGATCTGAGCCCATTCCACTAATTTTTGGCATTCAAAAAGCATAAAGTGTGTGTCCTATAACAATGTGTCCATAGACTCCGCCACCCTGCTAATGTCCATCTCACACAGGCTGTCTCTCTCTCCTAGTCAATTATTTGGACAAGAACTGGTGACTAATAGAAGCAATTTGTAGGAAACATGCTGTTCCCAAGTGACCAGCAGCAAATTGTTAATGACTGACATTAGAATGACCATTCTCCAAAGAGGAATAGTTGAAAGCCCACTGTGCACAGCACTGATCACATTTAGCAACAAAACAACTCCTCCTGATTCTGGCATCTGCCATTTATGCTGGCTACTGCTTGCTTCCTTTCCCTGGTACATTTGTAAGACCAATTACATTGAAATTAAGCAACCACATATTATTTGTTGACATAAACATGAAATGTAATTAAATGTACACTTCACTAATGTGGCCTTACAAACTTGATGGGCAAAACATTAAAAATACAAATGCACTATAGGGAGAAATCTTGCATTTTTCAGGAGATAGATCATAGGGCTAAATAGATAATTTCCATCTCTGAAATTTCTGAGTTGTGATGAATGGAATTTCTTAGTATTTGAAGCAAGAGAGGGGCATGTTTAAACAGACTGGAGAGGACTGCAGTGTAAAATCTTTGCACTATAAAAAAGGCAGCCTTGGTTTTTATTGCCCCTGTGGGGAGTCTTCTGTGAACCAAACAGCAACTAAATCAAATAAACATTTCTGAATCAACTCCATCTTCTCCTCAGCTTTGGAGAGTTTAAAAAACCCTGTAATTTATTGAATCACCTTTTATGGTTGTACCTACAGATGTCTTTTGAATTTGATAGTAAAAACATTTAAACTCATAATGTTTCCCAAATCAGTTAAATCCATTATATCACCTGTGCCAGTTACTATATTTGTAGGGCAGTAAACAGTGGCCTTTATTGTTTGCTGTTCATGGGGCTGTGCATAAGAACGAGCTTAGTCTGTCTCCAGAGATATACACCTACCTTGCAGGCACCAGAAATATTATACCAGCTTAAATCAGTGCAAGCTTTCCATGCTGTCACTGCCTCCCCTGTTTTGATTTGGTGACGGTAATCTCTATTCACTGCTGTGCTGATACCCTTCAAGTCAAGGCCCCTACTCTACTTCTGCTGTTTCTGGAAGAAAAATTAAAAAGTGCAGCTTAGGCATGTTATGAACAGTTAGCAAATTTCCACACCTAGGAGGGTATGTGGGCTCAGATATCTGATTTTCTTTGCAAGCAGATGGAGAGGTGAAAATCCTTATGCGGGCTTGTCATATCCTTATCTCAAACCCTCTAGAAAAGTAGGCAAATGGAGGTGAGACGGTTATCCAGACATCCAGACATTATCCAGACATCAAGTAAGTTAGCTCTCCTCACAGGCAGTGAAATTTGCTTAGAAAACCCAGGAGAGAGGAAAAACCCAGGTGGATGTGGAGCACGGCAGTTTCAGCAAATGAGCTACACGAGGGCTGTTAGGGGAGAGCACGGCGTGAGGGCAGAGCCATCCAAAGTGTTCATTCAGTAAAGGCACTAGGGGCCCTGAGGAGCACATCTGCACTGCTCTCTGGGGCAGAGGGCTCTGGGGAATGCACCCCATGACCTCCCACCTCGGGTATTTAATGAGTCCTTCTCATCTTTCCCTTTCTGTCATGCAATCCATTCCTCTTCCTCCACTCCTTGAATTTACTATTTAATACCATCTCTGGGGCTAATTTTGCAATCTTTACATGGCATAGGACCATTAGGAAAGCAATTAACACATTCTGATGAGATTTAGGAAGTGGAAATAGCCATGTAAACAGCAGATCCATGAGTAGCTTGCGAGTCTCAATTTGAAAACCATTTGATGCAAGCACAGCCCAGGCCATTCTTGACATGAGCTCCTAGAAAGTCTCTTTATTCAAGTGACTGAGGCTTTTCCAAGGAACATGAGAACATGAATTATCTTTCTGCTGTTCTTTGGCAGTTATAGAGAGGCGTGACTGGCTGCCTAATGATATTTTCCATATTGTTTATCTTCTCTTCCCTTTGAGTGCCACATGGTCTATCATTCCCTCAGCTCACATATAGGCCCCAAGGGGACTTAGTCTGCAAATAAAACACAGAGCTAAGCAATAGTGATTAAAACCCAAAATGCTTTAGGCATACTGCTGTTGTTAGTAACACTGGTTTCAAATTGTTTCCCTCTTCTCTGCGTCCCCTCTTGGAGACTTGTTATGAGCTCCATGATGCCACTTGTCACCTAGCTGAGCTAGGCCAACACAAGATGAATGGAGGGGTCCCACTACAAATCATATAGCCAAAAAATGTTTTGTAAAACTAACCCCAGCTATAATAAAAAAATTCCTTTCTCTTGTGCTCCTATGAAGATCTTAAGTTCTTCATGCCATGTTTCCAGGTCCTGTCAGTGGATGGATAGTAGCTTGTATCATTTTCTGTTTTCACTTTCTATTTCTCAAGTGCTAGCACAACTTGAAAGACTCAATAATTTTCAATTTCACTTCCCTGCAAAAAGGTTTTAGTTGTTGTGAGGTTTTCCCCCCCACACTGTGGGCAACGTTTTAGTTTTTCAATCTATTTTTTTACATGAACTTTGCTTATGTGGCCATGCTGCTTTTCAGTCTGCCTGCAAGTCCCTCTCCAAGAGCTTCTGAACCTTCTCGATGAATACTGCTCAAATTTGACAGAAGGGCAGGAAGGCAGAATTCTTAGAAGCAATCATGCTCTTACAACATCTGTTAATACAGACATTATGATAGAGGAGTGAGAACTAAATTCAAGCCCTGACCGAGCAAACATTATTGTTTCTCTTGGCAGGGGGTACTCACTGCCCCACCTGTACCTACTGCTTCTTGCTTTGCAGGGATGCTGTCCATGGAGCAGGAAAGAGACAAAATTAATGCAGTGGGAATGGAGATGGGCCGAGGGGCACAGGGAGCAAGTCTGTTGGGAATCGGGCCTTGCTGCTTCCAGCTCTCCCCACAAGAATTGTTTTGTGGCTAAATTAAATCTACATTGTTTTATTTCAAACACGTGGAAAGCTTGACTTCGGCATCAAATGGCATTATTTTTGAGGATGTAAAGCCAGTACCTTAATATTATTTTAACAAAGCCTTTTGAAATGCACATACATTTCCAGTCAGCCGGATTCTTCCTTTTTGCTGAATACTGAACATTCTTTTCTTCCCCTCACTGTTGTCTTTGGCTGTAGAAATTGTACTTTCCACTTTCACAAAAACTGTAGGGGCATTATGAATGCCTGTATTTTCTTGAGCAGACTTTCTGCTTTCTAACAAAATGCCTACACTACTCACTTCACACAAGTTCAGCTTTCAGTGTGTGTGTGTGTGTAAAGCACAAGGTGCTTATCTACTTTGCCTGTGTAACTGCAACTGAAAATTCAATTTGCCTTTGTATTTTCTACTAGAGTGCTATGGTGAATGCTTGAAAAGATGTCATGTCCTTCTTCAGCTGCCTGCATGTCAATGTGATAGACAGAGAGATTTATCTCCAAATGGTACAAAATTGCTCTGGGGTTCTTAAGGAAAACAGGAACACAATTATTCATTACTGTTTGCCTTACTAATTTGTTTTCTCCACAGTTTTAAGTAAAATATCTCAACTGAAAGTTTATATACTGAGGTGTTGGCATTGTAAGGAGTGTTGTATAATGTTTCACACTTTCTAATCAAATTACAAACTTTTATTATCATCTCCTGACAGCACTCTCAGCGAGAAGAAAATGTCATTATTCTTACTACACTGATAGGAAAGTGAGATGATTTGTCCAGGGTCACCCTGAAAGTGGCAGAGAGCGGGCTGTAGTAACATTCTGGTCTACATTTTGGTGCACGGAGTGCCAAAGCGCCTTACTTAGCTACTTACAAAATCTTTCTCAGTATTTTATTAACTCATTTTAGCACGTATTTCTTCCATGCAAAGAGCTTCAATCCAAGAGGAATTTTTGCCCAGTTTATCAAACTAATGAAAGAGCCCTGACTGCCCTACAGTACAAATATCAAAAGCCACATGTAGACATAACTGCAGTTTCACCCCTCTTGCCTTCCTAGACAGCAGCAGTATAGTAATTTGGGGACAGCTTTCCATTTAGCATTACAGGGTTGCACCAGGGATTTTGCAGATATTACAGATGCCATCACTGCCCTGTTTCTATTCAAAGTTTTGAGGCTGACCAGGAGCCTGGCCACAAGTCTATGGCTGACAGCTCATGGCACACGTTACCCTTGGGGACATTCTGCTGATGCTATGTCTTTCACGTTAAGTTATTGCTATTTAAAATTCAGCAGTTTGCCTTGCTCTTGTCCTTATTTTCAGGAGGCATCAGTGAGGATTCATTTCACCTGGTTTAACTATGTCATCAGCCAGAGTGCTCTCAAGGTGAGCTATTTCAGCTCCCCATGTGCTGGGCTGTTTTAGACATCCAGTCTGGGACGGAATAGGTCACTTTTTGGAGCTGCCTAGAGGAGGGAATCTTGGTGACTAAGTCTGACTAAATGTCTGTTTCCTGGTTAGCACAAGTCAGCTGAGGTGACTCACACAACAAAGAGCCTCCTGACACAAGAGGCAGAGCACTCCAAGCTCCAGCGTGGAGTTGGCTTTATCCCTTCAGCTAAGGCATTTTGAAGGATTTGGAATGCTGTTGGTGCTTTTACATAAAACCAGGTCCAGGCTGGGTTTAAGATTTCACAAGGTCTTTGGGAAGCCCCTTCCAGTGCTTGACTGCTCTAATTTTGAAGAATTCCTTCCTATTAATTAATTGGGATTTCTCCTGCTGCAACGTGGGACCAATGCCTCTCATCTGCTTGCTGTGCACCTCGGAGAAGAGTCTGGCTCCACTTTCTCAATTACTTTCCATCAGTTGTAAGCAACAGCTAAGTCCCCCCTTTAGCTCCTACTTCTCCAGGCTGTATGAACAAATGAGAGCCCTTGAAAAGTGATGACAGTGGAATTTACAACATTTTTATGACTTTTAGGGTGAAATCCCCCAAAGGCTCATACCCTATCGATTTATTTTTTTTTTACTATTATTTCAACAATTGACCAAATTGACGACTGATTCTCAAGTCTGCAAAGGTACTCTCTAAGGCAGTAAATTCTCCCTGGATCATTGTAGGCGTATCAGAAGACACAATGCTGTCCTCGAAGCCAGGTGCAGAGGGAAAGAAGGATCCCAGAGGGGGAGTGGCTGCGGGGGGATATATCCCTGAGCGGGTATGGGACCAGGTTTTGCGCTGGCATTTGCACTTCGCAGGAGTTTTGCAGAGGAACGTGTTCGTCTATGCGCGTGGAATTGATGTGGAATCAGAAAGAGAGCCCAGGTTGCTCTGGTCCCCATCCAGCAGCCCTTGTCAGCCGGGCATGGACTCACTTTGGTTTCACACAAACATAAAATTTTATTTAAAACCTCCTGGAGTTTCCCTTCTTCGACTGGGGGTTTCACCAGGTTTGTTTGCCTTATAAAAACATACATGTGGAAAGAGTATAAAGAGGTTAACTCCATCAACAGCGAGCGGCAGCAAAGGCGGTGCAATAAAAATTGAAAATACAGCCCTTTTCGGGGAAAGTTAACAGAAACCGTCTCCTCACAGCAGTGGAAATCATGCCACGGTCGTTTTCCACTACTCTCCCACCCCACAGGCTATTTTATGACAAATTCCGCAGCTGAACAGTAGTACGGCTTTCCCCTTCGAGCAGCGCTGCGCTGCGGTGCGGATGAACCACGGTCCCTTCTCGGCGGATCCCCCAATGAAGCCGCCTGCGCTGCCCCCCGCTCGCCGCGGTGCCGCACAGAGGGGCCGCGCCCCACCGGCCCCTGCCGCGCGGTCCCTTTAAGGGAGCGCTGCCATGGCAACGGCGTGACCGGAAGTGAGCGGGGTCAGAGGCCGCGGGAACATGGCGGCGGCCGTGGCGCCCACGGGCGGTGGCGGCGGCGCGGCGGCTCCCTGAGCTCCTCCCGCCGCGGCGCTGCCCCGGCCCAGGTGAGGGNGCGCCGGGGCTCCGCAGCTCCCCTGGCATCGCCGGCTCGTTGTCGCCCGCCGGGCTCTCACCCGCCTCCCGTTTTTCCCCAGGCATGGTTGCCGCGCTGTAGGAGGGCCGGGAGCCGAGGCGATGGAGGAGAGCGCTTGAGTTTGTCTGCGGAGGCGTCCCGTGTGTGTGAGACGTGTACGGTACCCGAAACCTCGGTTTCAGTGCTGCTGTTTTTGTTGCGCCTGGAGGAATAAATAGCCGGAGGCCTGTTGTTATGATTTCATTCTTAGTATCTTTCCTTCTGGGAAAAAAAAAAGAGGGTCTTGTTTTGACTTGTACATACACAGAAGCCAGTCAGTTTTTTCCCCCAGCTGTAACTGGGTGCTTTTCCTTGGTTATTGTGTCTGTTGTCGCTTTTCCCGTTAGTATTGGCGTGTGTGCTGCTGTCTGGGCTGGATGTGCCCTCTGGCAAAGCTAAACTTTGACCTGAATGGTCTCTTGTGCAGTAAGCGCAGGGTGAGTGCTGCAACAAGGCTCGTGGCTTTGCACAACCGGGCTGTTCAGCGCATGGCTTTGCCTGCAAGAAGCTGCGCACTAAAAATAAATACTGGAGTTAAACTGGGCGTGCAGCTTCACACTGGTGCTTGTGCGTACTCATTGTGATACAGTTCTTGGTCACTGGACATTTTAATCTCTGCTTTTGTTAGTGAGTGGAGTGGACTACACTGTAGTGTATTTTACTTATTGGTTGAAAGCATCACCATAACTCACTTATTTCATAGCAGCTCTGTGCTCTGTTCAAGACACGACCCAGCCTCTGCTTTTGGACCATTGGAGTTTTCAGTTGTAGATAGCATGGCAACATTTTAGTGTTTCTCAAGCATGAGCTTATTCCACTGTAAAACAGAGATTAATAGATGGGACCCCTCCATTCTGCTTCTTACTTAACAGATGGGGAAACTAGGATTGAAAAAAAGTCAAAATATGTCTTAAATTGAACACAGAAATCTAAAATGAGTTGGTTGACTTTGCAGCAATGTTTTTCAGTATTATCTAGTAGTCTGAGTGCAAAGCTGCAGTGGATGCTATACCTCAGCAAGTCAAGGTACCCTTTTTCACCAGTGTGAATTCGTAGTTTGGTCAGTGTGTGGGCTGCAGCTGAAGAGTGTGGTCTCACTCCTTTCCATCGCTGGCCGTGGGTTCTTGTTACTCTCTTTGTAGTGGATTTAGTGGTTGGATGATTTCAGGGACAGTTGATCTAACAGTTTTATGGGGATGGAAGTTATTCCAGTGAGTGCTTGCTCTGATATGAATGAAAGCTGTTTCTCCTTCAGCGCTAATGTAACCCAGCTGTGGGTCAACCATAACGTGAAACTGTACCTCAAGAAACCAAGTCTCAAACTGGTCGTTCAGAAAATCAGAACTACACCTCAAACTTCTGAAAACTTTCAATTTAAAAAAAAGTCAGACATGTGTAGGGACTGTGTGGTAAAAGGGAAGAGAATATAAGCCTGTGAAGGAACTTTCTCGTCTTCCCAGGGTTTTTTCTCCATTCACTGCTTGCCAAAGTGTTTCTGTGCTGAAAGAGTGAAGTCACTTACAAACCTCTGTTTAGACCTCAGGGAAGGTGAGGCAGAATCTTGAAGGAAATATAATTTTCTATCCTACTGTGAAAGCCAGACTGAGATTCTGCAGGGAAACGTTGATTCTGCTATGGTCCA
The DNA here is from genome assembly GCA_013390105.1 of Tichodroma muraria. Taxonomy (NCBI): domain Eukaryota; kingdom Metazoa; phylum Chordata; class Aves; order Passeriformes; family Sittidae; genus Tichodroma; species Tichodroma muraria. The sequence goes on from WAAG01005089.1 coordinate 122,889, forward strand.
GCTCCACAGTCTCAATGAGTTTTGCTTTCATGGAGTTGCCTGCCCTCCCCACAAAAGCAATCTAGAAGGAAGATTGGAAGTGGAATGAGGTGTCATTGTCACACCCACCTGGGCTTTTAGTGATGTTAGGATTTGCTGGATTAAGTAACCCCTTCTCCAGTTGGCTCATGTGGGAGGCTGTCTGTCAGCATGTTTCATCTGTTCCTACGGAGTCTCTACTCCTTCAGCAGCTATTTTTAGTAAAGCTAGATTTTTAATTCTTAGATTCTTAATCTGAACTGCCATAGGTGCAAATCCTCTTGTCCTTCTGCTGGCTTTCTACCAGCTTCTGTCCAAGACTTTTCCCCATAGAGTTTCCTTCTCTTAATTTTTGATTGGACAGTGTCATTTGCATCTTTTCTTTCCTGTCACTTGTCCCATCCTTCAGTGTGCTGCTACTCCTTACTCCTCCCAACTCTGCCAAAGCACTTTTTTTTTTCACTTTTGTTGGCTGCTTTTTCCAGCTTCATGGGACATGCAGAGTATTTGTCTCAATTTATGCTTTCCTCCTACCTCATCATTATTTACAAATAATCTGTATTTTCCTCTGTCCTTCTTCCCTTATTTCATTCTCCTCTTCTCCACTTACAGTCTTGTTTAAGGGTGTCCCTTCCTTGTTCCCCTTGTTTCTTCAGGTCATGGTGCTGGGAACGCAGACATGAGGCATTGAGCTCTAGTCTGGTTAAATGTTTTTTTGGCACTGGCCTGAGGAGAGCTGGCTTGTTTGTGTTGTGTGTGTGGTGCTTGATCAGCACTTAGGGCTAAGAGAGGGGCAGGTGGAATCTTTGGAGAGTTGAATTTTTGGGACGGGTCCCTGCTGACTGTGGACAAAGGCTCACAGTTTGATTTTACTATTTGTTGCCTTGGCCTAACAATAAAATTGCTCCTGAAAGACAGTTCTGCATTGTAAATTGTCCAATTTTTTGCTGTAGCAGGGCACAGTGAGATGTGATAGAGCTATGTTAGTAGAATTCTCCAAACATACCCCAAATGTCTCTTCATTTTCCTATTTTTTTCTCTTAGCTGAGCTAGTTTACTTGTGAACTTGACCTTGTTTTGATACAATAAATTTAATTTACCTGATTACATTTGTTTGTATTAGAGTTCTTGTATGCTTAGGGGTTAAAAACTGTGAGAGTCTTCACTTGGCAGTGGAAAATTAGTAGCTTCTCTGGGTTCATACACTATGCTTTCATGAGTTTGAGAAAATTAATTTGCCTTTAATCTGATAATAGGCTTAAGGTGGTTTCCCCTTGAGAACAGAACTGGGTTTTTTCACTTTGCTTTTCCAAGATTTTGCATGTTTGATAGTAAAACTCCCCTGACTCTTGAAAAGTTTGTTTCAGGCATCCTTTGGTATAAAACCTGCTATTGATGCTATTTTTAGGTATCAAGAGAGCAGGTATTGCTTTCATTCCAGTGTTTCTGAAAGATATTTCTTAGTCTCAGGTGCTTTTTCATTGAGCTTACGATGATTTTATTATTTTTAAGGCATCCAGCATCTCTTACCGTTGAGAGAAATTGATCTCTATTTGCTCTTCTCCATGGCAGCTCCAGAGGTGCCATGAAGGCTAAATGAAGACTGCCTCATGAGTCTGTGTGAAGCAGTTATGTGGATCACCTCACACTGCTGGTGGAAAGAGAATTAATTTTTGCTGAAAAGTTTCTCTGGTCCTTTATAAAATTACTGTTTGAATGATGGTGGTCCCGTGAACTGCTTTGTCCCCAGACATGCTTACAGTTCCTGTGTGTTTTCATATATAAATGACAGATTGTTTTGTACTCCTTTCACCAAATCAGCAAAACAACAGACTGGGGTGTAGTCAGAAGAGTCAAAAGATAACCGAACACTCAGGCTTTCAAAGGAGACCAAGAAATAGAACACAAACAAGTCATTCATTTTTCTTCCTAAATCAAAGACGCAGTAAAAGGGAGTGCAGGTACTGACAAGTACATACAATCATGATTTTGAAACAAGAATGGAGTTACTTTGAATTTCTTGCAATCCTGCTAGTTGCATCAAACTGTTAACGATTGTTGCAGATCAAGATTTAACTTACTTTTCAAAGTAACTGCAGTTTACAATGGTTATACATGAAATGGACAAGCAGATCTGGGGTGAGTGAGCGTGTGATTGTTTAATTTTTGCTCCCTTTTAACTTCTGCATGGTCAGTATGATAATGATCCCATGCAGGTCTGGATGTTAATTGTGAAGCAACAGAACATATGTTCTATGACCCTTTGCATCTATTTGAAGACCCTCTCTGGTGTTTGAAGGTAAAAATGTTGCTGTCTTGCTACGCATGAGAGCTTGGGTGAAATGCTTCCTGATGCAGTTTTAATGGGGGTAAAAGGG
>WAAG01005091.1:0-12735 GCA_013390105.1 Tichodroma muraria
TGCGGCTCAACATGAAGAAAGGCGCCATTGTCAAGTGAGACCTCGGGGTGTCCCCTCCATTCCAACAGCTGTGCCAGGGACGGGCAGGATGCGGGGCAAAGCACCATCTTCCTCTTCAACCCAGCTTTGCCCTGGCTGCAGCTGGGGGTGTGGGGTTGAGATAGGGGACACCTGCTGCCAAAGGCACCCCAGGAAGACACAGGTTTGCCCCAGGCCTGGGACAACTCTGGGGGCATCTCTGGGCCCAGGCAGCTCATGAAGGGAGGACAATGCTGTTCCCTACTCTTCTCATCCCCAGGAGACTGTGGCTGATCCTGGATGGGCAGTCCAACTCCCATGTACCCAGGCGAGTGGCTGTGTATGGGGGAACACCAAGCAGGCTGCAGCACCTGAGAACAGTCCTAATTAATGAGTGAGTAATGAGTGAGGAGCAGCCTGTGCCCAGCTTGTGCCAAACTCCTGAGCTGTCTCTGCATCCTGAGCAGATGTTAAGGATGGGGCAGGGGTTCGTTCTGAGTGACTTGCCAGTGGCTTTCCAAGGGTTGGAACTGCCTGGGTGCAGGCTACAACTGCTCCCACAAGTGTGGTGGTCCATGGCTTCCACGTGCCAGTCAAGTACTTTAATCTCCTCTCCTGCTCCTCACCTATGCTGCAGCAGCTGGTCTGCAGCATGCTTCCTTCTGCCTGGTGACTTTGGTGGCCTTTCTACCTCTTCCTCCTCCCTTCTGGGAACACATGCCACTGCTGTTATCTTCCTGAGCATCTCTTCCATGCTGTAGGCAAGAAGTCCTGGGTGCTTCACCTCTGCATCTTCACCCTGGCCCTGAGCACCCTTCTCAAGGCAGCCAGGGGCTTACACAGGAGTACAAAGGTCTCCTTCGCCTTCCCCCAAAACATGTCTGTTTGATGTTTTCTGACTGAGCAGTGAAATCTGTCTCTGAAGAACAGAACCCATGAGACTGCAGAGGTGTCCTTTGCAAGGACAAGCTGACAGGAGCCAGCTCCTCACTGCATCTGAATACTTGCAGTGGTTTTTCCCCATGGGCTCACAGGACTTTGATGGGACCTTGACAAAGGTGTTGAAAATACATTTACTAGATTGCTCATTTACACAAATCCCTGTTTCTTTCAAAAACACATCACCCTTGCATGACCAACTCCGCTTGAAGGATGGTTCTGCCCTTGTGAGATGTACCCCCCAAGAACAGTGACATGCTCTCCGCCATCTTGTCTTTCTGTACTGCTTTGAATTTGTGCTCTTTTCTGGCTTTTTGGATGCGGCTTCCACCTTCTCCAGAACGTCTCTGTGCCTCTGACAGCCTCTTCTCTCTGCTTGGGCACCTCCTGCCACAGCCCTGGTGAGGTGGGGGGGCTTTTGCATGGGTAGAAGCAAATCCTTGGCTGGGCAGCCAGAGTGGCCTGTGCCTCACTGGCCACCTCACTGTTGTCTGTGCCTCATGGCTCTGCCATCTCCCTCCATGCTGTGTGCAGGAACAGCTACCAGAATGTCTGCATCCTCCGCGACATGAAAACCCACATGCCGGTGCTGGAGATCCGCTTCCTGGAGTGCCGGGGTGAGCCTGTGCACCCAGACTGCAGCTGCCAGCCCACCCTGGCCCTAAACCCACAGCTAGTCCTGCCTCCTGCGGCTCTTCCTACCACACTGGCTGCTTTTTGGGATCCACTGGTGGGAAGGTTGAGGAATGAGCTTCATATGAGATGCTGCAGGTGCTGGGGGCACCTCGCCCCTGGTTGCAGCATCCAAGCTGTGCTGGCTGCAGCAGATGCAGCATCACTGTTCTTTCTTGGCAGACCAAGGGTACAATGTCCGTCTGCAGGGGATTAAGATCATGTCCTTCTGGGAGTGGGACCTGGTCCTGAATGCTGACATGTTCCAGCCAGCCCGACTGGTTCGCTACCCTCTCCTGGAAGGGGTGGATGCCAGCATGCTGTACCGGCGAGCTGTGCTCATTCAGAGGTACAGCACAGGGATGACACAATTCCTACAGTGATCTCAGTCCCAAGAAGCATCATGCCCTCACCTGCAGGGCAGCCCCAGGCTGGGGTCAGCACTGGTCCCACAGAGACCCTCTGCAGTGATTCAGCTGCAGTGCAGCAGCCTGGGCTGGGCTGCCCTTGTTTGCAGCATTTTCTTGGGAGAAATGAAATAAAGTGCTTGGCCGGAGGGTGCTTGGTGGGTGCTCCCGTTGTGTCTGGTGTCTCTCCAAAGGCTGGAGGGGACCCATGTACAGGGGGCACATGTACAGTGCCCAGGGTTTGTGGTGAAATGCCACTCTCCTGCAGCCTCACACTGCTTCTCTCCTGTCTCCAGGTTTGTCCAACTCCTGGAGAGTGTCCTGTGTTACTTGATCCCCCTCTCCGAAGACAGCATCGGCACCTTCAATGCACTCAGGGTGAGCATGTGCCAGCTTCCCTGGGGTGGATCCAGTAGGGGCATCTCCTCACAAGTTCAGGTTTTCTGGGGGCTGTAGTGTTTCCTCCTTGATCCAGTGGGGACAGACCAGCCCAGGACTGAGATGGCAGCCCAGACTGCCATGTTTAACATTGCCTGGGGAATGGAGGAGCACTCCCTGTGACATCAGGGCTGACCTGGTGAGAGGAAAAGACAGCAGATGGTGGCAGGATCAGACCTCTAACCACCCCTGCTTGTCCCTTCTTAGAGCATGAAGCCATTCCTGCTGCTGTCCAAGCAGAGTGAAGCCCTCATTGCCCACTGTCTGCAGTCCTCAGAGAGCTCTGCTCCTCACACCCTGCCAAAGCTCTACATCAACCGACTCCTGGCCCGGGAGCACCGTGCCAACCCCACGCTGGACCCCAGCTGTAGGAACGCTGTGTTCACCCAGGTATGACAACACCACACCCTGTGGCAGGTACCTGTCGCTTCAGCAGCTGTCTGGCCCCCATCTCATCTGCTTTCTGCTCTACTACTCCCCAGCTGTATGAAGGCCTCAGATCTTCCAAGAACAATCAGCCCCTGGACTACAGGTAGGTCTTCAGTGTCATATTTGTGGGGTGTCATTTCCCCAGAGCAGGGTGCAAGGGGATTCCAGGTGCTGCTGTTGTGCTCAGGGGAGGGATGTGCATGGGGCTGTTGCTTCCCCACAGGTGGCCCCTGACCTACAGCCAGTGGTGGGAGGTTGATTTCATCACTGAGGGCATCATTGACAATGGTGAGAGCTCTTCCCCCCTGGTGTCTCCTGTGTTGGGGTGCAGCTCAGTGGCTGCCCATGCTGTCCCAGCTGCTCTGGGAGAGGTGGCCCTGCTCTGCAAACATGAGATCATCCCTGTATCTCCCCTACCCCACCAGTGCTGCTTGGCCAGATCCTGTGGCTCAGTGTCTGGCCCTGGTGTGTCAGGCACTAACCGTCCTCTGCCCCCCTGCAGGTGGTGGCTTTCGGGACAGCCTGTCAGATGTGTCAGAGGAGCTATGTCCCAGCTCCAGTGATGTCCCAGTGCCTCTGCCATTCTTTGTGCGCACCTCCAATCAGGTTTGGCATCCCACTGTCTGCCTGTCCAGGCCAGGGGAGTCAGTCAGCAGAGCCTGGGGGTGTTAGCCCTATTTTAATGCTTGCAGGGCTATTGGCTGGGGGAGCTGTGCTTGTACCTGGGTGGTGATCTCCTGGAGGGGAGAGGGCTGGAGAGGCAGGTGGAGGGGTGATTGTAGGGGAGGCTGCAGGAGAGACCAGGCAGGGCTTGTCAAATCTGTGTGTCCTAAGCGTCTCTCCCACAGGCCAACAGCAGCAGTGACACCAGGGACATGTATGTCCCCAACCCCTCCTGCAAGGACTTCCCCAAGTATGAGTGGATTGGGCAGCTGATGGGAGCAGCTCTGAGGAGCAAGGAGTTTCTGGTGAGCACAGCAGAGCCTTCCTGGCCAGTGAGGGGGCTTGGCTGGCAGAGGGGCTGCCCATGGGTGAAGGAGAGGCAGGAGGAGAATGCTTGTGTCCACTCCTTTTGGCAGATCCTGTCTTTACCGGCGCTGGTGTGGAAGCAGCTGGCAGGGGAGGAGGTCGGCTGGAGCAAGGACTTTGCCACTGTGGACTCAGAGCTGGTGAGCGGGACTGGATATGCTGGCAGGGCAGTGCTGTGCTCTCTCATGGCTGCTCTGGCTCCAGTGTGGTGGTTATTGCTTGTTTGGATTGCAGGTGAAGCTGCTGGAAGTGCTGGAGAGGGTGGACAAGGAAGGCTTTGAGTTCAAATTTGGGAATGAGCTGACCTACACGACAGTGCTGAGTGACCAGCATATGGTGGAGCTGATCCCCAACGGCAGCAACACCGCCGTGCGCTACGAGGACCGCAAGGAGTTCATCCGCCTGGTGCAAAAGGCTCGGCTGGAGGAGAGCAAGGAGCAGGTGACACTGTCCCCCAGGGCTGGCAGGGCTGCATGGGGACTCTGCTCCTGTGGCAAGACATCCTGGTACTTGTGGGACTGGTGGTTGCCAAAATGTGTCCCCCAGCTCCAGCTGGGTGCTTTCTTTGGAAATCCCATGCCCAGGATGTCCACGTGCCCTGTGGATCCCTTTTGGGATCCTGTGGTCACTGTCCCCAGAGCCCTAGGTGGCTGCCCAGGGCTCAGACCCACTGTGGTGACATGGAGCCCATCCTGTGTCCCCACAGATTGCAGCCATACGTGCTGGGCTGCTCCGTGTGGTGCCCCAGCCTGTGCTGGACCTGCTCACCTGGCAGGAGATAGAGAAGAGGATCTGCGGGGACCCGGAGATCACAGTGGCTGAACTACAGAAGTTCAGTAAGTCACAGGGCCAGCCCAGAGCTGCTCCACAAGGGCAGGTGATCCCCTTGATAATGCTTGTCCTGCACATGCATCCTGGTCATAGGGTGCCTGAGAGCCTGGGGTAGGATAAGCCAGAGTCCCTGGATGCTTCAGGTTTAGCAGCAAACCCCACTGGGCCCCACTCTGGTCCATCTGGTCCTTAGCCGCTATGGGCAGAGGCGAGTGGCCACTCTGCAAACTAGGACCTCTGTTTCTCCACCCACCATGACACAAGGTGCTGGTCCCACTCAGGGGTTCCATGGGCTCACCAAGGAGCAGAGGGTCTCCTCCTTTGCTTTGCTGGGAGTTTCTAATTAAGCCATTGTACATTCTTTGTCACAGTCAAGTTTGATGACTTCCCCTCTGATGATACCCGTATCCAGTATTTCTTGGAGGCACTCAACAACTTCACCAGCGGTGAGTGAACCCAAGCCTTTCCCTGCTCTTCAGGTGCAGTAGGATGGGCCAGGGTATGGGGTACCTACTGCCCTGTGCCCCAGGGGTATTCACCAGATGTTTCCCTGGGAACTGGCTGGGGTCATCCCACCTTGCCCTTCCTGGGATTCTGAGAGCATCCCTTACCTTTGCTCTATGCTCCTTGGGTGATTCTGCAAGGCAGATCTTGCTGTGACAGCAGCAACTGGGACAATCCTGTCCCTGAGACCTGAGCTCTGTCCTTCCCCTCAGAGGATCTCAGCCGTTTCCTCAAGTTTGTCACCGGCCGGAGCCGCCTCCCAGTTCAGATCAGTGTCTACCCAGAAAGGTCGAAGTGAGTCCATCCTGCCTGTGTTGGGGTCCCTGTGCCATGCTGGGGTGCCCACATGATGTGAGGTCCCTGTGCTCTGCTGGGATCTGACTATCCTTTGTCCCAAGCTTGGATGCATTTGACCTGATGCCACAGGCCTGCACGTGCTCCTGCACCTTCTTCTTGCCCAACTATTCCTCGTGAGTTGAACTGGGGATAGGGATGTTCCCCACTCCCTGGGGTTGGTGTTGGGGTTCCCATCAAGACTCTCCAGGCCTTCCTCTGGGGAATGTCCAGGCAGGTGTGGGGAGGGAAACCTGAGGTTTTCTGTGCCTACCATGGCTGTGACCTAGCATTCCCCCTGCCAGGGCCAAGGTCTGCGAGGAGCTGCTGCGCTATGCCGTGTACAACTGCATGTCCATTGACACCGACAAGAACCCCTGGGATGAATGAGACCCCCCATGTGCCCCATGCCATGGGAGCCTCGGGGACACTGAGTTCAATAAAACTGCAGGGCCAGATCCTGCTGTCCCGCCCCAGGTCTTGTTTGTGTCTGTGCTTCTCGAGGGCTGGGACTGGAGTGTATGGCCAGTGCTGCAGCTGGAGGGGTCAGCATGGCACTGGCCGCTGGGTGCTGTGCCTGGATCGTGTGGGGTGGAGAGCGAGGCATGCAGGGGCGGGGACGCTGTGAGTCCTGTCCCTTCTCTGGACGTGGTGTGGGGAGCACAGCTGCAAACTGTTCCCCCAGTGCCCCCCAGTACACCCCTCACAGAGCCCCCAGTGCCCCCCAGTACACCCCCTGCAATCCTTCCTGCGGCCGCCTGGGCGCGCTGTTCCGCCGAGCGCCCTCCGCGGCTGGGCGCGGATTCATGACTCGGCGCTCGGCAGCGCGGGATCCTTCGCTCGGTGTTCCTCTCGCCGTCCTGGCTGGGTGGAGGCCGCCCGCAGCCCACCGGGGTGGCGCATCGATTCTATCGGCGCTCGCCCACGATCGACGCTCTCGGCTGTCCGCGCGCAGGCGCAGCACGGCCGCGCCGCCATTGCTGCGCTGTCAGTGCCGGGAGCAGACGCGGGAGACCAGAGGAGTGAACCGGCCTTGTCTCGCCTGTCCTGGTGAGGTCCTGCCCTGTCTCTGTGCCACTCCGCCACACGATGGAGTTCCAGGCCGTGGTGATGGCGGCCGGAGGCGGCTCCCGCATGACGGACCTGACCTCCAGCATCCCGAAGCCGCTGCTCCCGGTGGGAAACCGGCCCCTGCTCTGGTACCCGCTGAACCTCCTGGAGCGCGCCGGCTTCGAAGGTGAGGCACGGCAGGGTCTGGGCGTGCTGCCCCTGGTCACTATGGGCTGTCCCGGTCACAGCCGCCGCTCCCGTCCGTTCTCCCGCCGTTCTAATGCTGTGTCGCAGGTGCCCTGTTGGACGCGGCAGGTGATGTAGCACATCTCTCCTCTTTGCTGGAGCTGTGCTGTTGACCCGCGTCACATCCCTTCCTGCCCTCTCGGCTGCACTCTCTGTGCCTGCACCCCTTGCCCCTCTCCTCACCAAGGGCCGGGGGTGTCTGAAAGGAGGTTGTAGAGACGTGTCGGTCTTTTCTCCCAGGTGATGAATGACAGGACGAGAGGAAGTCGTCACAAGTTGCACCAGGGAAGGTTTACATTGGATATTAAGAAATTTTTTTTCACTGAATGGGTTTTAAAGCTTTGGAACAGATTGTCCAGAGAAGTGATGGAGTCACCATCCCTGGAAGTGTTCAAAAAACGTGTATATGACACTTGAGGACATGGTTTAGTGGTGAACATGGTTGTGGTGCTTGTTGGTTGGACTTGATGATCTTAAAGGTCTTTTCCAACGTTAGCGATTCTCTGATTCAAGGCTTTTCCCTGGGTTGCTGACCATCAGTCTCTCATGTTTCTTTCTTAGAGTCATTAATGGCAGCAGCATGAGAAGTGTCAGCTCTCCGGGGATGGCTTGTGGTTTCTTATTTCAGCATGGCCCGAAGTTCAGGGTTACTGACTCTGTCTGAGGCGTTCAGTCCCTGTGGCAGCGCACAGCCAAGCGCTGGGGTTTGGCCAGAACAGGGCAGGGGAATGGCAGACTCATGTTGCTCACCTGTGGGTTTTGTTTCACAGTGGTGAAACAAAAATACCACTAAGAAACAAAAAGAAATACCACTAAGGTGGTATTTAGTACCTGGTGAGCTTCTTCAGTATCTTCTGAGTTTAGGCTTTTGTTCACTTTTTGAGTGCTGGACCAAGTCTTTTTGTGGTGTCCCCCCAGCTTCTTATAAAGCTTCTTCCTGACACCTTTCAAGCGTCTGGGTTTTTTATGTTTGTGTTTGTCTTTTGCATTTCTGCTTCTAGTTTTTGTCTGTGTGATTATTCTGTACTTTGTCCTCTGTGGTCTGTGGCTTTTTTCCTGTCTGCTTCTATCTTCTGTGAAGATGTAAAGATCAGCTCATGATTATCCATGTTAGCCTCTTACTATTTCAGTGTGAAGGAACAAAACTAAGAGCAGACTTTGCCTTTATTCTGTTTCATTAGAAAATCCTGAAGAACTTCTGTTCTTTGGATTTGTTTTTTGTTTGTTGAAATCTGCATTCTGAATGTCTGCCTTCTTTACCTGTTCTCCTTTTTTTTTTTTTTGCAATACTTTTATCCTGCATTGCAATGCAGTGGAAATTTAGATAGCTAAAATCTTTTGCGTAATCAGTATTGTGTTTTGTGTGGCTCTTTATTCAGAAATAACCATTTCCACTTGATGCTCTTGACCACTAGTAGCTGCTCCTCTACTCAGCCCTAGTGAGGCTGCATCTGGAGTTCTGTGTCCGGTTCTGGGCTTCTCAGGACAGAAAACATGGAGCTCCTGGAGCAGGTCCAGTGGAGGGCAACAAGGATGATGAAGGGACTGGAGCATCTCCCTTATGAGGAAATGCTGAGGGAGCTGGGCCTGTTCAGCCTCGAGAAGAGACAGCTGGGAGGGAACCTCATCAATGTCTGTCAGTCTCTGAAGAGAGGCTGTCAGGAGGATGCACCAGGTTCTGCTCCAAGTGACCAGTGCTTCCAAGCAGTGGTACAAGAGGAAACAGGCAGAAAGTAATTCCCAGGAAGCTCCACCTGAACATGAGAAAAAACTTATTTAATGTCCAAGTGACTGAGCACTGGGATGAGCTGTTCAGAGAGGATGTGGGACCTCCCTCACTGGGGATATCCCAGAACCATCTGGATGCAATCCTGTGCAATGTGATTCAAGATGACCCTGCTTGAGCAGGGTGGTTGGATCAGATGACCCAGTGTGGTCCCTTCCAGCCTGAGCTATGCTGTGACTCTGTAATACTGCTGCAGTCAGATCTTTCTCCTTTCTCACACAGAGCTCTTCAGCTTATCTGTCTCCAGTGCAAATGTGGACATGCAGGGTTGTATTCAGTAAATGTATTCAGCTTCAGTAAGCAAACTGCCATCTTCCTGCTCCTTCCTTGCTTCACACCTGTGACCAAGCTGTACATTCCTGCATTAAATGATCCAGTGGCATGAATTCTCTCCCTGGATGATCTTTATTAAGTACTACATAAGACTTTAGTTCCTCACACTTGCTTATATAAGTAAGTAGGTGTTCCATGGGCTGAGTCACTGTGTCTCTTTTACCCTAATTGCAAGTGCTTCATCTCTCCTAATATTTCAGAGACCTTTGCCCAGCTCACCAGGCTTATGCTGAACTGCATGAGCTTACAACTTGCGCATGATGCCATTTCCCTCTTCATCAGTTAATTCTTTGCCTAATTCAAGGTGTGTTTTCAGTCCCTTTCTCTAGGTTCTTCAGCCTCTTCTGAATCCATGTTGGCATTTAGTATGGGAGTGGAAGAGCAGCCATGTCTCTGGCACCAAAATGCCACGTAATTCTCATGTTTACAGTTCTTTCCTCTTTTAATAGATTCAAAATGAGTTGAGTTTTGATGCGGATTTATTCTTGGTGTGTTTTCATCTTGCCTATTACTATCATTATTATTTATTATTTCCCATACTTCTCTGTTAAAATTCCATGTGGACTACAATGTTACGGTGTTGGGGTGTTTTGAGGGGATGTTTTAACTGGAAAATTTGATTGTTACTTTTCCTTCCCATTCTTGAGACTGGAAGAAAAGGTTTCTTGTCATTTTGCTTCCTCAGTCTTTTCTTTGCAGAGCTTCTGTTCTCACATTCTTCATTTTGGAAAATATGCTTTCATGCCAGAGTTGAGTTCCTTCAAATATGCATTTATCCTTTTTCCTTTGTAGATGGAATGAGTTTGTTGCTCATATATTACTCCACTTTCTTGCCAAGCTGATGCTGAGAAATAGTTTAACCATTGTATTATAATAGTGTGGTTGGTGGTGTTGTCCACAGAGGATTACACAGGATTGGGGCAGCAAAAGACGAAGCTCTAAAGTGTTAGTGACATGGACACGGGGTCTCATTGGTCTGTTTGAGGACATATGGTTTGAGGCTGCTGGTTAATGATAGAAGAAGTGTCTGTTCTATCTTGCGAACTCATGCCACACATGCATGTGTCCCTTTCAGTAACAACCTCCACCCAGCAAAGCAGGGGAGATTTTCATATTCATTAGGAGTTTAATTCTTTTCTTGAAAAGTTACTGTTGCCAAAAGAGCTTGGCTGGGTGGAGAACCCAATTATGTTACTTAAGCCTTTTGACAGTTCCATCAGCCTTTCTAAATAAAAAAGTGGGTGTATCCTATTTGTGATAAATATAATTTAGATTTTTTTTCTGCTTTGTTTCATCTCACACTCCTTTGTCCTAGAGGTCATTGTGATTACCAGGAAAGAAATCCAAAAGATGCTAAATCTGGACACAAAAATGAAGCTTGATTTTGTATGCATCAGTGACAACATGGACATGGGTACAGCGGATTCACTGAGGCACATTCACCAGAAAATTAAGGTATTACTGTCTTTTATTGAACTTGACTGGAAGTTATTTGTTTATAATACTTTTTTATTGTGTTGTAAGGAGTGTCCTGTGTAACGATACATAACTGAATTTCCTGATCTTCAAAAGAGCTGAATTTTGTAAATGTCACCTCACAGGGGAACTCACACAAAGACTCGGAATGACTGAAATTGAGAGCTGGGAAGGCTGGAGCCTGTTCAGGCTTGGGCTCTGGCTGCTTCTTGGTCAGTTAGCTTTCTGGCAAGTTAATTAACATGTTGTATTTGTTTCTACAATTTTTTGATACAATGTGTGATAGTTGTTGTCAGCCTAGTACTTGGGGAAGTAGCTCTGCACAAACGTTGTTTGCTGTCTTAGGCAGTGCAGTGATGCTGAAGAAAGTTTGTGTTCACTGTTGGCCCTGATGCAGGCATGCCTGCACTGTTGGGTCAGTGATCTGTGCTGGGCTTCAGTTTTCTGCTTTTCCTCTGCTTTTGCTCACTTGGTCTTACAGTAAGCTCTTCAATAAACAGTGCCCAGATGTGATAAAGGGCTGCTGTTTGAATAAAACCAACAGTTTCTAGAATTTTAATTTCCAGCTGCATAATTAAAACACTCCCATGTAAGGCAGAAATGCTGCTCAGAGCTCTTGCTGTGATCTGGGACGGAATTTTGTTTTTGTTGTTGTCATAGCCTTACTCATGCAATTTGTTCCCTGGCCATTTATGCCATCTTAGCCAAATTGCCTGTTTAAGTAAATGTTTCAACAGAACTTCAATGAGTGGTTAAGTCCTGAGGTTTCTTTTTGAAGCTCTCTCTGAAGCTAATAAACTGTAGTGTTACAGGCTATATACTCCCAAGAGAAAGACTTCATTTGAGACAAGGTGAAACTCCAATGCAGATAGGGATGTGTAGGTGGTACAATGAGACAGATCTGCCAAGGGATTAATGCAGCAACTAGACTAGAGGGTGAAGAGAATACATAAAAAAAACAAATATAACAAAATCGCCTTAACTGAACTGAATGTTTCTGTCGTGGAGAATCACGTTTTGTCATAACTCAGTTGGGCAGTATTTGTTAAATACATGCATGCAATAAGGAAGTATCTGCACTGCAAATTGGGACCCTGACCTTACAGTTTTATTGCCTGAGCAGTGACGAGTCCATATGTCGGGGTGTCCCTCTTTTTAGTAATGCGGCCAGGTCTGCTTCGGGGCCCTGGGAGACAGCAAGCAGAGCATCTGTGAGTTAGAAAATAGAGTGTCTTCACAGACGGCAGTGTTGATCTTCTGTTTATTTTCCAGAAAAAAGGCTTGGAGAAGATGTGAGGTAGTCCTGAAAACCGCACAAGTTTTCCTAAGTCAGATGCTGTGGATGAATAGCAGCAGCTGCTTCTGCCCTTTTTATTCCATGTCTGCTTGTCTGGGCACAGAGGACAAAGTGGTCTCTTATTTGAAAGAAACCTATACTAAGCTCTTGAGCAGATTGCTGCACTGTGTATTTTGGAGTCATTCCTCTAGTAAATGCATACCACTGGTGCACCTCTTTCAGGGTATGCCCTCTCCTGTGTGATATAGGTGAGAGAACTCCACAGTAGAGGTAGCTGAAAAGCTGCTGTATGTTGGCTGTGTTTGCGGTGCAGCGGCAGAGGGATCTCGTTGAAGAATGAGTTTCCCTGGTGAAAACAACTTCTTCTTGTGGCCATAGTTTGTTGGCAGGCTTTTTGCAGCCTATGCCAAAAGTCTGATGAGAAGTTTAAACTGGTTGCTGAAACTGAGTTGTCACAAATTGAGTTAATTGCCCGCAGACAGAAGAGCAAGTATGCTCAGTTAAAACGAGGTAACATGGCACAGTACAGACAACTTTCTTGTGTGCAGTGCAAGTGACAGGGAGTAAAGCCAGGATTATAAATGCACAGTAAGAAATATGTCTAAGGGTAGGAGAACTGCTGATCACAAATTCTGAGATGTGCATAAAGCACTCTAAAGCATAACATTTCATGACTTGATGCCTTGTCTAGCTTTGACTGAAGGAGTCTCACTGCTGCTTGCTGTGCCTGCAGTTTTGGGCCTTTTTGTTGTGTTGCACCTTGGGTAATGAAGCTTGATACTTTAAAGATTAGATGTCAAGATTAGACTTACAGAATTGCATTCAGAAGTAGCAGGAGAGCACGTACATACACAACCTGTAAGGGCTAAGGAAACATAGTTTCCATTGTTTTCTCTCTTTGTGGTGCTGGGGTTTTTGGTGGCAGGTAAGGAACTGTTCATTCACAG
>WAAG01005092.1:0-12671 GCA_013390105.1 Tichodroma muraria
CCTCTTCTTAGTTCAAACTCTGGTCATATGCCTGTGAACAATGGGAAATGGCAGTGGTTTGAAAAACAGCAATGTCTTGCTAGTTTTTCTGAATATTTTATGTGCTAACCTTATGATAGGCAAAAAATGATTTATGAATGTAGAAATATCATTGCTCCTAAGGAAATCTTCAAATGGAGTATATGCATAATATTCTAGTGGCTTTTATTTCTGTGGAGAATTTGAAGAGTCTGTGTTATCAAGATCCCTCAGGACAGCAAAGAAAGATTTGATATGTCTTTCCTTAAAGGGAATTTTAAAAGGGTTCTTTAACTCTAATTAGCAAATCTACTTGGGAATTCTCAGAAATAGTATTCCATACTCATAAATGGAAAATACAGTATTATTTTCAAACAAAACAAAGTTGGTTTCCTATTTCAAGCACAAAATTCTGATTTTACAGAAGACCAGATTGGAGGGCTCCATATTACCATACAGTGAGTTTCCTCAACACGTCCAGCATTTAACCTTTTATGACAAGGTCATCACATTTACCTATAAGAATTATTTCCTTATGAATGCAATTATTTATGGGCTACTCTCCTTGTGAGGCTATATAAAACTATTACATTTTCATTTAATATGATAGCTGGCAATTAAATATTGATACTATTAATTGCAAGAATTGCTCTTCATTTTCTTTTTCTGAAGCTGAGAGTAGTTGCTTTTTCACTCCAATGTTTTGTCAGTTATCCTATTTTGTATAACTTTTCAAGAGATACATATACTGGGTAAGATTCCTCCTGTTTTATGATATTAAAGAAAGAGAGATCATCATTATATAAATGGTAAAAGTGCACTGCTCCTCAGTCACTTAACATTTTCTAAAAGCTGCAATCAACTTGTTACAAAGTCAGGGAAATGATCATAGAATCGTTGAATGGTTTGGGTTAGAAGGGGTCTTAAAGATCATCTAGTTCCAGCCCTCCTGCCATAGGCAGAGACTCCTCACATTAGACCAAGTTGCTCAGTAATGTCTAATACTGAACTGTAACTGGAAAACAAATGAAGAATAGTAATAGAATATACCTCTGTTGTAATTTGCATAACATTCAAGAACAGAAATTATTTTCATCACTTGTCCAAGTCACCTTTACATGCCCAGTCTTGGACCTGTAAATGTATTATGTAGTTCACTGCATATGAAATAGATGTGAATGAAGGATTTACATTATAACACTTTCTTGCAGTTTTCAAAGAGAGATAAAAGGCAAAAAGGAGTGGAAAGAAGAAACAATTATCAAAGTGAACAGAAATGTCTGCTATCCCAGAAAAAAAGGAATTTGCAATTTTTGGAATATGGAACCATATAAAAGGGTTCATGTTTTAATCAGGAGAGAGTTCATTCTACATCTCTGGCATATTCTGGCAAGTCGTGCAAGTACGATGTTCTGCCTTTAAATTAGCTGCAAACACTATCACATGAGTCAGACTAAACTATGTTTAATCAGAGGCCTGATGAATTATGAATGGGTCTACCAAGCAATTGGACCATTAAGCATTAGATGAGACATAACTGCCCCAGATGCTTCACCTGGGGTAAACTCGAGTATTTGTATTCCAACTTTCTAAAAGTGGAAAGACTTAACAACCAAAATTTATTGATGGCTCAAGAGGCTCCAGAACTGGAAATTAGCTAGTGTAAAGTTAAGATGGGAATTGCAGGGTTTCAATATATATTTTAAAAAAAACATATATGAAGAAATACACATTTTTTTATCACCTCTGACAGAGATAACTTGACCACAATCTGAGTAACAGAGTTCCAGAGAAATAAGTGAAGAAGCTAATGAGCTAGAAGTTGCCTCTCTGAGGAAACGGCAGACAGCTTGGACTTAGACTGTATTTCCATATAAAATCATGAAAATTACAATCCATTCTGAGCGAGGAGTTCTGAGACAATAAAACAGCACAGGGATCCTGCCAGGCACTATTAAAAGATTAGCAAAACAACTCTGTCACGAAAATAATGATTTTCACTTTCAAAACAGTAGGCAGCATCGCAGATTTTAAAGGTCAGAGGTAAAATGACTGATTGACAGTGAAAAATTCTGACCTTCACTATGGTGAGCAATGACTGTGATGAGAAAAAAATGGTGTCACCATCCTGGTGTCAGGGCACAGTTTCATCAAAGGGTAGTGCAAGGAGTCCAGAGTTTATGCTGTATTCCTGTTATTCCTCTCATGGCTCATGAAGGACTATTAGCTTTTTATAACAAGCAGCTCTTGGCAGTGTTTCTGCTGCACCCAGTTTCTCAATCTATGTTGCTGGAGGGAAGACAGCCCTGCACAAGACCTAAGTACACCAAGTGAGGCAAGTCAGCAAGGGAGAACGGTTTGCTTATTTCAGTCCTAATATATAAGATTCAGATGCAAATGCAAAACAATCAGCTGCTGTGAAGTGCCTGAATTCACGGCTGTGAAGAAGGAAAAGTAGGTAGGAGCCCCAGCAATTAAAAGGTAGGTAGCAGCAATTGACTAGAGAGGAGCTGTGTCTTACAATTCATGAATTCTCTGTGCTAGTGATGGATATTTGCCCTGGAGGAGGAACTTACTGGAGGCTTCTTTTATGTGTCATATCAGTGCAACTGTCCTGGTTCCCTCAAGCTACGCTGAAAGCCCTAGAGGAAACATCGCATCCCCCCCTTTCACTCTTCCTGCGTCTCATCACGTGTCCCCTTGATAGGCCACAGGGATTTGTTTCCTTCCCACACAGAGGTCTATGACAGTACGCTCCCTTTCCGAGCCCTTGCGGTGCTTGCAACAGCCCTTGCAATTTCCCTCAGCATAGTCGTGTGTGTTCTGCTGCTTCTGATCCTCACGACAGCTCCCTGCAGCTGCACCTTCTCACCACGTGTCAAGGTGGAGGAAACTTTTTGTGCCAGCAGCATCTCAGACAGCAGGAGTTTCTGACAATCCTTGGCTCACTGCTGTGCTGAGGTCAAGGGTAACAAATTGCTTCTCTCAAGGAGTTATGCCTCTAGCCCAGTAGCAGTCCACAAGGACACTGATGCTCCCTGTTCTTTGTGTTGGGAGCTCTGTGTGGTGCAGGAATACCTGCAGCAGTTCAAGCCTGCATGGAATTCTCCTGCTCTAAGCAGAAAATAACCTGATCTACTGAATTCTGAGGACATTTCATAGGAAACATGCTTTCTGGTGTTGCCCGCTGGAGTCAAGGCTTTAGGGCATTGTTATCTTTTAGTTGATCAAAATCAACGGTCTCTATCACAACTAAAGTACACAGGTGGAAACTATCACAAAGAGAAAAGTACTCAAGAATCAAATAAAGGCACAATAAAATGTTTTATGAATATCTACGTTGTGCTTGCAGGAAACAATGCGTTCAAATCGGGGCTCAGAAGAGGCCTGCAACCTTCTCCACCAGATAGATTATTTGTGCCCTGAGTCTTTTTCCTTTCTAAGAAGAATAAAATGCTACAAGGAATCATTCTGTTGACAATAAATGATGGGACTTCCGAAGGTGGATAAGCATAATTTTCTGCTCATGGTCATGTTTCTGAAGAAGTTCACTGTCCTCTGCACATGGAGAACTCTGCAGTTCTTTAGGGAGTCACAGGCTGTGCTGGGATGGGTCTCTGTTGTCATGAAATTAAGAGAAATACAAAATACACTCTGCTCTTTCTAGTAATCAAGACCAAATTATTGCAGTGGTCAAAAAGGAAGATACCTCTCTCCAACTTGTTTCAATAACCCACATTCAGGAACATACCCTTTCATCATCAGGCAGGGGTCTCATTTCTGTCCTGGACACCTGTAGTTTCATAAGTACTAGTACTTTACTGATGGTATTTACACATCTTCCTACTCTGGACCTTCTCCCAAGAGACTACTAGGGCCCATCTATGCAGTGACACATCGTAGTTGAACAACTTTGTGACTTTGTTAGTGAAGTATTATTTATGTCCTGAGGAAGGCATGAATGGCTGTGTTGTATTTCCTGTCCAGTCACAATAAGCAAAATAACCTTGTACCATCTCAAATCATCTGTGTGAGCTGCTAAATCCATTCTCTTAAACTTAATGCCAATTTGCATGCTGAAATAGGGGTTATCAGCAGTTCTTTGGCTTTGGATAGGAGAGCCAGTATGCTACCCTTACTATTACTTATACTTACTATTTCATAGAAGACTGTCACAATCATGCAAATGAAGCCTGATCTCTTCCCCAAGGGCCATTTAATACTGCAAAATAAATGCTGGGACCACAAAGGATCTTCAGTTTCCAGGAATTTCTTTTGTCTTAGGCTTCTGATTTCAATGCCCTTCCTTCCCTCTTCACCTTGCCAGAGAAATCATTCAGAGGATGATTGCTCAAAGTGTTACAGGAACAGAGGCACCAAAATCAGAACTTGGGTGAGACTGAATGCTGACACTAAATAATTGCTCTCCAGACAGCCGCTGCTCGGCTTCACCTTCTCTCATGAGAGGCCTGTACTTTTGACTTTGACTATTTCAAATCTGCCTCTGTGCATCCTCCACAGCCTTCACAGCCGCCACAAACCCAGAAGGCTCAGTCCCAGAAGAGTCAGAAAGTTGGCACACTGCTCCCCAGACTACCCTTCACAGGGTCTCAATCAGCACCTGCTTTCAGAGTCCAAATGTTTACCCACAGCTGGGCTCTGCATAGCAGAGTTACCTCTGGGTTCTTTTAAGAAGTGGTCCAAGAGACCACTTCTTAAAAGAACCCAGACACATGCCTCTTTGAAAAGTCATGGGGTTAGAAGTCTGACTCAATACAGGCAAAAGCAGATTTCAGCTTTGTCAGTCAAAGGGGGCAGGACCCAATTCTCAGAAGTTTTCCTAAACTTTGCAGCAGTGAAATGCAGGAAAGCATTTACCAAAATCCTCTCATTTAAGCTCTGCCTCCATTCAGCAACAAANCTATTGATGACTGCCTCCATTCAGCAACAAATGCAAAATGTACTGCACCATTCTTTCAAAAGACAAATCCCCTGAGCTCTACAGGTATAAATGACTTTGCTTCAAAACTAGGCTCTTGGATTGCAGATAGCAACTTTTATGCATGAGAAAAAAACAATAGCAATATTTCTTTTTAACTAGTAAACAAATTCTTAGCACATACAGGAAGGTCTGATACCTTCATTCTTCACCTTTTATTGTATGTTTGTATGTTCCTTTCTGCCAGTAAAATACTGTAAAGAGAAGATGGTTGTAATCAGATCATTGGCTAAAACAACTGATCAATAGCAACTGCATATGCTGCAAAGAGCCTTTAATGGCTCTTAATCCCCATTAGGCTGATCTGGAGGAAGTTGAAGGGGAAACTGCATCACATTTCAACCATTTATAGCAGCATCCTGGTACTTGAGCAGCTTTCAGGGAATGGGAGCATTTGTTCTGAGGTGCTCTGGGACAGTCATCAATAGGATAGGAAACTATTGCATCATTACTATCCAGGAAATGCTCTGGGGACTCTCCAGGGAATTGATTCCAGGGGTTATAATTTTTTAACGGGAGCCTATGTATGGTCAACCAGCAAAGAAGGAGCCCCAGGTGAAGATTTTCTACCATCGTCAATAAAACCTGTTTTGGGATGTATTTGACACTAGGGACAAAATGAAAAAGGCTAGTTTTAGTTATGTAAGCCACCATACTGTCTTTAGGAACATCTTCCGAACCAACATTATTCATCTTCCTGACATGCTACTATGCAGCCACATAATGACAGAAGTTTCAACATATTCTTGGTTTGCTTCCTCACTAAACCAAATAAAAAGTCCGCAGCACACTCTACAGTACACCCATAGGTGGTTTAAGAACATTTTCTCCTGTCTTCCATGTCACTCCTCTGTGCTGAGACAAATCAAATCCACATGTATGCCTTCTCAGCCTACACATTTTCTTTTGCAAAGAGAAAAGATCAACCCTAAGAATAAGGAACTAAAACATGTACCACTCATTCCATAGCTACTAGGCATTATCACAGGATTCAACAGGAATTTGTAATGAGTTCAGTGTTTAGTTTACCTGGTGATGTATCTTGCCTTTACTGACTTCGAGAAACATAAAGCCTTTGAAAACCAAATTAAGTTGCAAGCTGCTTAACCTGAGCAGTATGCTGTGGGCAATAACCCTTTGGGAATGATCAGTTTTGATTCCAATTGCATTCAGTGTGGTAAGTGAGGAAAGCTAGATAAGCTTGTCAGGGCTGTGGCTAAGATATAAGGTTAAAGAAACTGTGCTCCCCAGGTCAGGGATCTGTGCATCTCCTTCCCCTATGCATGCGCTCTGCATTGGTGCAATTCTGCTGGCACTACTGCAGGAAAACATGGCTCATCGAGCTTCCCTTAACTACCATCTAGCCTTCAAGAGGCCCCAGCACACTCTTGTGAATTGATTTTGCAGCTGGAAGGATATTTCCCCTTTGCAACTCCAACCACCTCAGAGATATCATCAGACAAGTATCAGCTTTGAGAAGAACATATGTACTTCTTCTTTCTTTAACAATTCATAGAAAAGGGCCCAAAACCAGACAGGAGAGGTTCTATTCTTAATTTTAGGCACAAAGACGTTAAGTCAGTCTGTAGTATCAAGGGATTAGTATGGTCTCTTAGTGAAATTTGGCTATCATGTCGTGTTTTTCAGAGCAATTACACATCCACTGCTCTAGAGCAGCTCTTGGGAAGTCATCAAGTTACTCCTTTGCACTGTCCACTGAAGGCTCCTATCAAAGCCTTATGAAGTCAATGGAAAAGCTTTTCAGTAGATGCTGGCTGTAGTATAGATGAGAAGCACCTCTTTGATGAGCAGATTGGGTTTCTTTGCCTTTCTTTGCCTTCATCCTGCAAAATCAGAGATTCAGAAACTGAGAATCTCAGTGCTCCTAATGCATATATTGGCAGTTTTACCAAAAAGACTAAATATAGAATTTTGTTGAACTGAGCCTTATTCCTAAGGCTTCTTGTGTGTCATTTAAGCTTCTGATGGCTAAATAACAGCTGCAGTAATATGAAGAGATTACAGAAAAGCACCAGCCACTGGAACCAAAGAGGTTATCCCATGGTGCTTTTGTGCAGCTTGTTTCATATCTGCCTCATGAAGTCCTCTGCCTTCCTAAAATAATATGTAATTAACATTCAAGACACAGGTTTTCTACTAGCAAATGGGAATAAAGCTTAGCAGAATTCTTTAAGAATGCTGATTTTTTTTTTAGTGGCTTTCTATTTTGAATGACATCTGCTTTGTGAGAGACTTAGGAATCTGGAAGGAGGTTTGCAGAGGAGAATAAAATCGTCTCTCTGATCCTTCTGTATTCTATCAGCTTCAAAATAAATACTTGTACTTGCCTTCCTGCAAAAATCAGTACAATGCCAACTCACTTTTTGACAGTTTTATATAACACCCTGCTTTGTGGAAATACTTTGAAATTTATTTTGGTGTTGTATTTCAATTAGTATAATCAAAACACTTAAGCGTTTTAATAAACATGACTGAATAAAACCACACATCTGTCAGAAAACACCAATGATCCACTGTATTATTGTGAGCTTTACATACCAGGATTTGAAGACAGCTAATAGAGTAATTCTTTATAGATAAAAATAAATAAATAAATAAATAAATAAATAAATAAACTTTTTAGATAGATTACGTATTTCCAATTGTTCAAGCTCTTCATATCAGGAACAAAAAAACCAGATAAGGATCTGTGTGGCAGTCTGGAAGGGCGTTATTTGTTTAAATTACATCCTCTGCAGTAAGTGTGTATAAAAGAGATGTCTGGGGTTTGTTGTAGTGTAAGGATGTGTGAAGACACAAACTTTAATCTTCTAGGCTCATCTTGAGTTCCTAAGGGTAAGACCTGGCTCTCAAATTTCAACTCTGGGCTGCAGGGATGCCTGCAGCTCTGAAGAGGCTGAGACCAGGGAGATGAGCTACCTGCCCACAGGTGGCGGGCACTAGTGAGCATCTGTGTGGCATCAGAGGTGAGGAAGAAGGTCTCCTGGATGTTACTGGAGTTTTCATAAAGTCCCAAAACCACCTTAGTGGTATAACCAAAGCTGGTGATGCATGGCATCCAATGGCGGCACTGAGGGAAGTGCCAGGGGCAGCAGTGGGCCACCAAGGTACCTTTGCTGGCCTGATCTGGTGTCCAGGGAGTTTTGATGCTTACTGGGGGCTTGGCTGTGGGACACTGTGGAGGCTTATCTGGCCCTCATTCTAGGAGTCCCACTGCTCTTCTCCATGGGCACCTACAGCACTGCCAGAGGAGGTCTGAATCATGCCAAGAGTGACTGTGGGGCTCTGGAATGAGGGTCAAGGATATGGACATTCTTTTGTGTCTCCTTGGACCTGCTAGAGAAGGAGAACTCAGAGAAGGTTAGATGGATTCCACAATTCTGTGCATTAACAAATGTTTACACAGCTGAGGTTGAAAATAGGGATTTGAATTCTAGGACACTGGTATCTTCAAGAACTGACAGGAAAAGACAGGGCACCTCACCAGGTAGAGAATCTTTGCCAACAAGCTGGACAATCTGGTAAGAGTTTTAGCCTAGGAGTGATGAGGGTCATGATGACATTGTCCACTGGTTTGATAATCAAAGAGTGCAGACAGATGTGGAAATTTAATCATCAAAACGGGGCAGAAGGGAGTTCAGCTCAAGTACATGCACACAAGGAAGGAAGTACCTGCAGGATAAGGAAGAAATTTTCTTACCATTTTGGGGAAAATCAGCATGACTGAGTGCCTCTCAGTGCCTGTACAGTAATACATGCAGGGTGGGGAGCAAACAAGAAGATGAAGAGGTCTGTGTGCAGGTGTAGAGTTTACAGGGTTATATAGATCTCACTGGAATCAGGGAGATGTGGTGAGACAGACAGCTCACATGACTGGAACAATGCAGTGGCTGAATAAAGGCTCTTTGGGAAGGATAGTGAAGAGTGGAGTTGTTCTGTTTGTGAGATAGGAGCAGGGATCCATGAAAGTCTTCCTTGGGATGGATGAGGAGCCAGCTGAGACCTTATGGATCTATATTAGAAGGCAAAACCACATAGGCAACCTTCTCACTGCTGATTGCTATAGAACCACAATGTGGTTCTTCTATGTACTATGTGAGTCAGTTCTCTAGAAAAGAGAAGGTTTTGAAAGAGAAGTTCAAACTTGCAGGCCCTGCTACTCGTGGGAGAATAACCAACTCGGTGTCTTCCAGAGGGGTAATACAGCAGGGCAGAAGCAATCCAGAAGGTTTCAATGATGGTGCGTGAAAGGAGTAAACAAGACAAATCCCGGTTCTTCTCAGTGATACCCAGTGAAAAGATAGGAGGCAACAAGCACCAATTTAAATATAGAAAGAAAACTTGTTTTTTGCTACAAGAGTGGTCAAAAAGTAGCACAGGTTGTCCAGGCAAGTTGTCAAGTCTTCATCGCTGGAGCTATCCAAAACCTCTCTTTGTCAAATTCTAAGCAACCTGGTCTAGCTGACCCTGCTTTGAGCAGGGGGCTGGATTAGAAAGCCCCCAGCAGTGCTGTCCGACCCCATTGATGGTGTGATTCTCTGGGTCATTAGTTTGGGGGCCAGGGGATAATTTTTGTCTTTTGGGAGGAAGTGTCACAGGGACCAGAGCTTTACCATAGTCACACCTAAACTGACAGACCCAGGAACTCCTCTAGGATCCCAGTTCTGTGTGTATATCTTGGCACTGGCTTGGGTTAGGGAATGCTCCTGCATCCTCCTCCTTGATTTCTGCTGGAAGGGAGCCACACTGCAGCACAGACAGGGTTCTGTAAAGTAAATTGTCCTTTGTGCACTAATGATCTCATTTTCCTTCTAAATCAGGAAGATTCTTAAGGAATCTTGCTTTTCTTTCCCAGTCCAACACAATTTCCTTGAAATTCCCAGCTGGAGGGGCAAAAAGCAAAAATTCCTGTACAGTTCTGTTTCATCCCACAGAGGAATTGACAAGGCTGAGAGCCTAAGATGAGTCCAACATAGACAGAAGAGCACCAGACTGAAGTACACACAGCAACCAGAAAGCTGACAAGCTGTTGCATTTTGTAGCAGATGCAGCTCTAACAGGGTATGTGGCTTCATTCCTAGATATAATGAGCTGCAAACGCATACTGGGAATGCTGTTTTTGTTCAAAAAATATCTCCTCAGTTAATATACAATATGTGCACTGGATGAATGTGTGCTTCTATTCCCATAA
The DNA here is from genome assembly GCA_013390105.1 of Tichodroma muraria. NCBI lineage: Eukaryota > Metazoa > Chordata > Aves > Passeriformes > Sittidae > Tichodroma > Tichodroma muraria. The sequence continues at coordinate 10,230 of WAAG01005092.1, forward strand.
AGCAGTGAGAGATCACAGAGAGGAGCTGTCACACTTTACTGGGCTGATACTGATTGTTTTGGCTGTTCATACCATTGCTGTCTATTTCTCTTCTGAAAAATATGGTTAAAAAGCTAATGCTCAGAAATCAAATTAAAGGATGTTTCTTCTACCACAAGAAGTACAGTTCCAGGCTGTTTAAAGGGATGGATATATTCTGCCTGAAGTTCAAGCTGGTAGGATGTGCTCAAACTTTCTGTGCAGAAGTCTGAAGATTAAGTCATGTATGCACCAAAATGCAGATGAGTTGTTGTAAAGATCAGATCAGATATGTCTCTTTTGTGTACTTGAGCAAGGAAGCAGAAAGCAGAGAGAACAGTGACCACACATATTGGGGGCTCCAGAATGGATTAAATGTTATAAAAAGGGTGTATAGAGAGAAAAATTCTTCCTTCAAGACAACACAAAGGCAAGAATGGATCAGGTACCAAAACGATCAGGTACCAAACAGGTAATGAGATAAGGCAAATTCACTAACTAAACACGACCATGATATCAGGGCAAATAAACGGCGCACTCAGGCAGATACCCAAGCATGTATGTAATTCTGCCAACTTCGTTTTACATCATTAAGATAGGAATGACAAGCTTCACAAGCATCAAAGACAGGATGTTCAGAGTAAGTTTCTGATCTGGAATACAATGAAATATGAAGGAAAAAATTCTGCCAGAAACAATGTTGGTTGAGAAGGATGTCTGTGACTTTAAGTATGTACACACTGGATTCAAAATCAAAGAGGTAATAAAATAGCAAAATAACAAATTAAGAAAAGTTACTTCCATTTTTCCTTCACTTTGAGGGTTCCAGAAGTTCATGTGCTAAGCAGCAATGCCCACTACATTACAAGCCTGTCCTCAGCCTGCAACCTCCATCTCAATGAACAGGAAAGTAATCTGAGGCAGTAGCAGAATAGAGAGACAAGCCTGTGATCGTAAACTTGTTTTCAATGTTGCCATTAGTGTTCAGATATTGAATTTTTTATTAGCTTTTGTAAACTAGTAATGACAGAATTAGGCTTGCAGTCTTTGACATAGGATGTCATTTTTCTGCTGCCACAACAAATTGCGGAATCATGTGCCTGTTGAAGGTGCTGAAAGGATCAAAATGAGTGCAACTTCCTTGTCAGAAGCAACTCTTAAAATCAGCTTCTTAAGGACATTCCTCCTACTGTGTCCCTTATTTCAACTATATTTTGCATTTAATTCTGCCAGCTGGCCCATTTTGGAGGGAGCTTGCTAGTGGTCTCTGAATCAGATTAAGTGTCTATCCAGTATAAATAAGAAAGATGGAAGAGAAATAAACTAGGTAAACATTTAAATTCATGGTCTAGGGCTACTGATAGCTCAAAGAATGAAATCAGCTGGGTTTTTCTACCTAAAGTTCCTGCTGATTCTGAAATATTTTTGCAATATTGCAGAAGAGAAATTTTGGTTTTTTAACTTGGAAAACAGTTATTAAGAAGATAAAAAAAAAAACAAAAACACAAAAACAAAAACAAACCAAACCACTGAACTACTGGGAAGTTTGCAAGGTGAAAATCTCAGAATTCTGATATGCCTCAAACCATATCTATAGATAACCTACAACCTGCACAGGCATATATACATTATCAGAGTATATTTAGTTGTATGACTTCATATGATAAACACAGGGTGTTCATCTGCAGTACGCCTGCCTTGTGCAATTTACTGGACAGATCATGTCCTAAGGATGTATCAAAGCGAAGTGGACAGTTATGAGAAGGACTCCCATCTCTGGCTGGTTTCTGAGAACAGGATGTACACATGAAACAGGATGAAAATATCCAGAAGAGAATCTATCTTCCTGATTAAGTCCCTGGACTATCATCTTGATCTCTGATTTTTCTCTCTCTCTAAATCATAGTTTTTTCTGTGTGATACTGATCATAGCATTTGTGCAAACTCTTTCTCTGTGATCACTCCTGTTTCATTTTCTGAGTGCCCAGTCTGAAACAGCTGGAGTATTGAACTAATAATTGCAAAAGTTTGATATGATCTGTGCCCTGAACACATAAAAGGCAGCCAAATGCACAGAAAAAACTAGGCTCTATTCTTGAATAGTAGCCTCTAAAAAATGAACCAATAAAGGGCAATTTTGGCTTTAGTGTCAGTGACTTTGTTCCCAATTTGTAAACTTGCGATATCATCCTATTACCTGGCTGATGTGTTGTATAAGTAAATGCATTAATATCTACAAAGACTCAGATATCAGAATCAGATTAAAGACACAGGAAAAGGAACACATTTGTGCTCAGTGCAGCTTTTGGATATTAAGCATTGAGTGACATATGGGACCACTCCCAAAAGAGTGAATAAAAACTGTTGTGGATCGCGTGGATTAAAGTCTTTATTGTAGTGTGTACACAGCTGGCAGATACAAGA